>CM076607.1:33015782-33165415 GCA_038502775.1 Hippodamia convergens | reverse complement strand
GAAATTATCTACAGAGCTAAAATATTCTTGATGCCTGACCACTTTCACTTATACAGGGTTTCAAACTTTTTTTTTCAAACTTTTTTTCGGTTCAAATTTTGATAAAGTATACAATTCTGAATAAATTCTTATTGAAATCGTTGCATTCGTCGACATAATTTTCAAAACATTAGGAAAAAACTGAAGACAAAGGGACGTAAGAGGGGTTCGGTATTATATTTGTTATTCAATTCTGAATATTATATGCACAAACCGTTTTCACATTTTCGAAGTCGAAGACTGTGGAAATATTGTAAATTTCTAGAGTTTTGAAAACTCGTCATAGGGTGTACCAAATATTGGCTCAAAAATTGGGATCAAATTGGGATCATAACTTTCGTTTTTTGACTTGAAACCCTATTTTTCAATGATTGCGTTGAATTTTACGAAGAAAAATAATAATAGTGTTCTCACATGTTAATGCTCCTAAAATGAATACTTCTTGAGTTTCTCAGGTTTTTCTGATTTTATGTCTACGTAGAGTAAAATTCATAAAATCTGTTTCATATCAACAATGATTCATGGTCATAGAAGATAAATCATTACAATCATTCACTAATGACAGATCTTTTTTCTGAATCTATTTATCATTATTAATATAAGTCAGATTTATGAATTTTACTCTCAGGTACGATATAAAATAAAAAACTCTTAAATAACTCTAGAATTATTCACTTCAGGTGCATTGACATGTTTATAAAACACTATCATTATTTTTCTTAGCAGAATCTAACGCTAACATAAAAAAATAGGGTCTAATTCGAAAAATGAGAAGTTATGAGCCACACTAGATCCCAATTTTTGACCCATTACAATATTTCCACAGTCTTCGACTTCAAAAATGTGAAACCTGTTGGTGCATAAGATATTTTGAATAGGAACAAAAAACATAGCACCGAACACTGTTATGTCTATTTTTTCTTCAGTTTTTCCTTTATATTTTGAAATGTATTTCGACGAATGCAACGACTTCAATAGGAATGTATTCAGAATAATCAGAATATAAATACTCTATCAAAATTTGAGACGAAAGAGAGAAAGATTTTTTTTTCATACCTGTATAAGTGAAAGTGGTCAGGCTTCAAGAATATTATAGCTCTGTAGATAATGTCGAACAATATGATAATCTGAATTTTCAGATGTCAAATAAGGTCCAGGTCTCCAGAAACGTCTAATAGGCCGTTGCACTTGGTATACCCTGTATATTGTCTTTTGTTATTTATCTATTGATTCTAGTTAGTTGCTGTCAAGGATACATTTCAATATCTTTTCACGTGGAACATAGTATAAAGTATAAACGGTCACCACCGAGAAATCCAATCTTTGGTTGGAGCCCAGTCTTAGCACAAATCTCAATTGTCGGTATATTCAACAACCCTTATCGTAGAACGAATACGGGACTGCACTCTCCATTGATACGTTTACAGTCCAGTTTCGGCCCTCTCAGCCTAAGTGAAAGTGTGGATGTTTTCTCGAACTTCTTTTCTTCATCTCATGATTATATTTCTAGAGTGAACTTGACATATTGTTAGTTAATTTGTAGTGGTTGATTCATTGGTACATTGTACTGTTTGCAACCTTACAATAAATTAATGAATGATACCTACCTGAATAATTTAAATCGAACATATAGATACAGGGAGCACTTGTTAAGGTATATCACGACAATTGAAATTCCAAACTTTATGTTATTTAAAAAAACACCAACTTGCATGGATATTATGAAGAGTTATTTCATGCAATGACTTCCACTTTTTGCGCCCGTGCTCGAGAAACATTACTTGTATAATTGACCATCATTATAAGGCACCATTACCGTGACATATTATTTCAACGTAGGTACAACAGAACCGTCATGCGAGTCAATTTCCATTCCAATTTCCGTTAGCTAAGAACAGACATCTGTCCTTCGGATACAGGAAAACATTCCTCCGGCATTATTATCCTGTGCTCCCATCGATGGCAGATAAAGCCCATTCACCACGTTTCGACAGAGATACACTTCGATTCGGTATGAAAATCCATTCATCAACATGCATATGCGGGCACCATGTGCCTATCCCGTGTTCATCTATAATGGAGGATGTTCTGGTGCCGTGCGAGATGATGATGATGCATTAAGCGATATTATATTTGCCGGAAAAGAGGCGCGGAGATTAATACCCTTGTATATCATCGAGCTGACTTTTTCGAATGTTTATGTGTTCCGCATCAATAATGGTTTTTTGCGATTGATGCAGCGCCCTCTATGATACCCGCGGAAACATTTCATGCGTGATCCAGATGAACAGAAACATGGAATTTGAGAGGCGGACAAATATCTGAAGGTATATTTTTTTTGTCCCAGTTTCATTCTTTCGTTGTTAAAACTCTCACTCTTTCATGAATTTCGAAGTGAAAATTCCTGAATAGGTTAAGGAAACTGGAGTGTAAATGTTTTTTCTGAATATCTTCAACTCAATTAGAAAATAAGACTAAGAAAATATTCGCATATGAAATAACCTAAGATTCGTCATGATAACAAAGAGAAAAATGTATAGTTAAGATCCAAATCTAAATCTTCACCAAGCTGATAATAGAATAAAACCTATTTCATAATTTCGTGAATTGAAAAATCCGGGAAGGGAAATTTTCAATTAGTTTTTGAAAAATGATTTTTCATGAAATTTTGCAACATCAAGATAATATGAAACTTTTGTACTTGTTTTAAAGTATGCAACATATAGAATGTGCAGACATAGATTATTATTATTGGTATTCTGAGCAAATCCTACTTTGCAATTAATAGAGTTAAAAACTACTTTTCCATATCAACTCTGTTGGACATCTATCATACAGTTTAGCATCTTACTATAATAATATAATAATAATAATAATAATAATAATTCTTTATTCACATACAAAGCATATATATAAAGGTAGGTAGGTAAATGTGAATAATTTTAACCCATCAAGAATTTTACATGGGGTGTCAAAGTATAAATTTAAAGTCATCTAATAAAATGTTGAAAGTAAAAAAGAACAATTTTGTATATGACAAGGTTACAATAACAAACTAGACAAACTAATCAAAATGATCGTTCCAGAATTCTTGGAGGCTGTAGTATTCTCTCTGAAGAAGTAGGCTTTTCATTTCTTTCTTGAGTCTCGTTTTGTTCATATTTTTGAATTTTTGGGGAATTTTATTATATATTAGTATGGCTCTGTGGTTCACACCCAGCTGAGTTGTTGATATTCGGTGGTATGGCGTCTTGTATTGGATTGCGTTTCTTGTGTTGTAGTTGTGGTGTTCATTATTTTTTTCTAAATGTTCTTTGTTGTGTATAAATGATACGCAGGCAAGTATGTAGAGTGATGCTAAAGTGAGGATGTTATTCTGTCTGAAATAGCCTTTGCAACTTTCATTGTACCTCAGGTTGCATAAAATACGCAAAGCATTTTTTTGCTGAGAGTGACAAGATCTTCGTCTTGTCACTCTCAGATGTTCCACCCCAGAACAAAAGACCGTAGTTGAGGATACTATGAAAATACCCGAAGTATGCATGTCTAGCTGCTGTCTCTCCTGCCATCTCTCTCTCTTCATTGAGAAAGTTGCCATCGATAACTTACTGATAAGGTCCTCTGTATGAAGTTGGAATCGGATGTTTGGCTGCAGAGTGAGACCCAAGAATTTTATGCTGGCTTCGTATTTTGGTCGGGACTCGAAGGTAAGATATTAAGTCTTATTAGTATTTATTTTGAAATTATTTGCATAAAACCAGTTTTCTGCTTGTTTTAAAATAGCCTTTGTTTTATACAGGAGCTATCCATCATCCTCACCAACAGAAAGTACAGTGGCGATGGTCTGGTGAAATCCAAAGATTTTCGTCTGTCAGAAAAGAATTTTAAGACTAATATTCAACCTGAAACCCAGAGATTCTTGTAAACCCATATTTCAAGAGTAAAAGATCATGACAGTCTCTTGTTTGTACTTGTACAGTTGTTCAATCAATGCTAGAGAAAATATACATGGACTTAACACTGTCTCTAGCTACCATCACTATAACACCAGCCATGGAAAAATATTATGCATACCGGGGCACAGAACATCGAAATATCAGTCTTCCCCAAATTATCAGGGAATAAAGTTATACCTTCCATCGAGGCTCAGAAGTCTGCTTGACAACCAGTGCAAAAATGCCATAAAAAACGTATTTTTCTCAAAATGTTACAATAAAACAACTTATTTCCTTAGCGACTGCGATATATGAAAGTTTATTTGACCAAATGTTACTATGTATGTACTCGTTATGCTTTGTTTCGGACACCCTGTATGTAATTTCCTCATAAGTTATAGCAGCAACAGCAACAGCGTACTTTATTTTATTCCACTGTTGCGGAAAAAAAATTTTACAATCAGAGATTTTGAAGATGTAAACACTAATTTGTGACAATCTTTATGACGAATAATTTGACAATTGGGCTATAACTCAACAATCGCTTATGAGGTTGGGGATATTATACCTGAAATTAGTGTAGAATTGAACGAAAAATAAAAATATGTCTAAATATACAGGGTGTTACATTTGAAATAACGAAGTTCACATTCGTTTCCGGTAGAACCGGAAGTAGATTTTGCTTGAAAATATTTTACGACTCAAGATCATGTGGTATAAAACAACAATGCAAAATCTGGAATTTATATTAAAATTCCTTCCCCGAAAACTTCTAATGAAACAGTTAAAAAAATCACCCTGTATATGTAACACTGTATAAAATGAACATTTTTAATCATTGGAAGATTCTTTATTTTTTCTCATAAAGGTTTTATCATTGTTATAAATATAAATATACAATTTTTGAAGAATTTTAATTAAACAAATTTCAATTTACACTTAATCGTCATACCCACTTTATAATTTCTCTATTAATGTCATTCATATTTTCTATGAACATAGTTTTTTTACTTCCTAACTTGCATTTTTTTGCAAATTGGCCAGAATCTGTTTCAATGAAACAATTCTTTTCTTATACCTTCTCAATGATTGCCTCAGATGTCGAATCGTCTTCTGATGAGCTTGGTTTTTTTTTACTGCCTCGATGAGCTGCTTCTTCAATTCCTGTTCTGTAGACGTATCTGGAATTGAAAGCCTCTGCTCTTCTTTCTGGACAGTCCTTCTTGAAGTTTCAGGCTGTGGAACCAATGAGATTGAGGATCTCTTCTCTGGTGGTGATCTTCTTTTAGCCTAGAAAAAATACTCACTCTAATTATTAACTAAATACTAAATTCCTGAATTCATGTTACCTTTCTTGGTTGAAGGTGCTTGGGAAGTGTGGTAAAAATAGTGGGAACCGCCTCATGCAGCAAACGTACTCTCACTTGCATGTTACTTTTATAAAACCAGTGCTCTTCGAAATGCTTGGAACAGAGCCTATCATTTCTAGTTGGTGACCAGTCTTTCAATTTCATGTTATTCACCCAGATCTTACATCTTTCATGATCTTTTGGGAAGCTGCAAAAACATTCATGATGAATAAGTATATATTTCAATCTGAGAAATGTCTTCTGAATTTGACAAATTGAAATCACCTTAAATACAAAATTTGGTAGTTCCTACCAAAATCGAATACGATTTTACTCACACTAGCGTAAAACGAAATTATTAGAATGCATTTCACTTGCCAATAAATTTTAACTACGCCACTGCTTATGGTTCCTTGAGAGGAATCTCTATTGAAATTTTTATTAATTTTAACACTGAAACATGCAATTTAAACACTCAAAATTTTAATTAGTTTATATTTGGATATTGGAAGGATTTCAACTGTAGTTCATTCCAAAAATAGAAATGAATGATATTTCGGACATAAAAATAACCATTTTTCTTATTACCTATGAAATGATATTCCTGGTTCTTTCTTCTCGCTTCTGCTCTGGCACTCATAAGCACAACAATTAACCATTGTATTCAGATAAAAATTAACTTGAATGAAAAACTCGAAATCACATAAATCCACAGTATCTTCTCTCACCCACTCGGTCTGTTTGCCACATAAATAATGGCGGCCACTCTTGCAGTGAGCTTCACTTTCGTCCTATGCGTTTAAGCTAGGCGCAGTATCCCCTCTCTTCTCTGATTTAACGTTCCATCCAGCGTTGCCAACCGTACTATAATTATAGCAATTGTACGATATTTGCTACTCACGTACTATAAAATTTGGAAGTACATATTGTAAGTTCTTTGTACTATAATTTTATAATTTACCTGCCAAAATTTCAGTAGTAAAAATTCGAAAATTTTAGGAATAGCCTAGATTGTATATACTTTCATGAATAATATTGACAGAAAACTTAATATAGTTGTCTAGACATTATTCAGAACGGCTTTCGCCATATAGAAATCGAATTGAGAAAAGCATGTAGAATCGGGGAATCAGAGGACAGAAATGTATTCAATTTTAATATTCTGTGCATATCAAATTCTGATGCTCAACGTGAAAGAATATTTAAAAGGGAAGCAGAAAACGGCACAGAAGAATGAATTAATAACGAAGCCTGTTTTTTTGCTCACTTTTCAGGATATAAGTGAGAGAAACGCATCTCACATTTTGTTTGAACCAACAAAACAAAAATGTGCCTGTAATAATATGTTCAATCACGTCACGTCACGTTTTGTGAATTTAAAATTAACCTAAGAACCATTCAAAAATCACCCGAAGACTTCAGACTGCCTCAATCGATAAATATTTTGGATATAAGCTTTACCTTTCTCCTACTCCTATATACCCTATGCAAATTTATGCTTATTACTTTTGAGGGGTGAAAACAACCCCTTTATCCTTAATTAGAAGATACTTGTTCTAACGTAAATCAAAGTAATTTTTGGGCCTCAGTACCGTTGTATGAAGTTTAATGAAGGTCTTCATATACTTCAAGATATAAACCACCCCCTTTCAGCATAAAATGTGTAAAAATGGGTCCCAATTGATATAATTAATTAATATCAATCAATTTTATAACAGAATTTTGGATCAATGTTATTTTTAGTTATTTTTATTTTTCAACCCCTGAAACCCATATCTGTTCAAAATAACAAAATGAAAATATCATTCAAACACTTCATTTATTCATTACTTTGTTCATTGTTATTTTTTCATCCTTGTCAAAGATTGGACAACTGTTTTGGCAGTTAACACCTGCACATTCCCCACACGTTACAAAAAAGACTCGGTTTTCTGCATGACGCATTGCGTCTTTTTTGCAGTTACAAAAAATCATTTCCAACAATTTTTGTGGTGCAGGTGTTTTTTGCATTTTTGTGGGCTGCAAATATCTATAGGTACTATTCCAACGGCAATCAACTGAATTGAGAGCTTTATTACTTAGCCAAATTTGAAGTTGATGATTTCAGGCAAGCATTTATTTCATCGGCAGCCGTCGATTTTGGAATTACCGGTTGTCGGAAGACAAAAGAATCAATGCACCCCCAAAACATCCGTTTAGGCAACTCAAAATATACAGTAGTTGTTTACATATACTATAGTAGAATGGAGATTTGTTCAAAACATTTCGTCATAAAATTTTGCGTAGTATTCGGAAGAAAGAAAGGTGTTATAACACATGGACTCAGATGCGTTAATATTAGTAGAAAATGTAGTTCATCGAATGAATATCAAATACAATACTTTCACGAAAACTCTATTAACCGTAGTGACACCTACTCGTGTTATTCGTAAGAATAAAAATTATTTCCTATTTTTTTTCCATTTTATAAAATTTTTCAGAGTTTCAATGTATTTTATGTTAACTCCTACGTAGGAGAATCCAACGAAAAATCTTCCATAACAAACAGTTCATTCAATCTTGAGCTATAAATGGCGTAACCAACAAAATGGCCGACTTATTTTTATATATTAAGATCACATGGTATATTTTTTGCAGACAACCCTATATTAACGGTTACACAATAAAATAGCGCTGAAGCTTTTATATTAACATATAAGTGAAAGTAACTGGTATCGACAAACCTGCTTATATCTGGCAACAAAGTAATTTGTCTAGTTAAAAAATAGACAACCTATATCTGCACATTCTTCATGTTTCATACTTCAAGTCCAGTATGAAATTTTTTTATTATCATGATATTGAAAAATGTCATGAAAAATCATTTTTCAAAAAATTATTAAAAATATTCTCTCCTTTCCTAACATGGAAAATTTATTATAAAAAAGGTTTTATTGTATCATCAGCTCGGTGAAGGTCTATGTAGGTCAGGATTTTAGACTTAGACTATCTTTTATGAAAATTCTGTGAAGGAATTTTTTAGACAGCCCATTTTAAATATATTTTCTTGATTCTATTATCAGCTCGGTGAAGGCCTAATTTGGGTTCGGAACTTGTCTACCTATTATAGGTCCCAAACATTTCATACAGTAGTATTTAAATTAGCAATTCCATTTTTCATGTCGTACACAGCTGTTACATTGCAAAAAACCACTTGGATCTGAATTTTTAGTCTCAGAAACATACTGTTTGAATCATATGGATGTATACAAATCACAAAAAAATAGTTTCAAACAAAATATCTTCATTTAAACTCTGAAAAGGATATCCTCGTATTCCGTGGGCCACCCGGTATACAGAGGCTCAAGACACACCCTATAAAACTTCCACTAGGGTTATGGATCGAAACAGAACATAAAGTTGTTATTGCGGGCCATCAGATCAGGACGCATATAAGCGAAACGCATCGCAGCACAATATATTTTTATGCCTGCGATATCGTAAGTAACGTAATATCGAAACCTATCGCGTTATGATTCATAAAACATTTAGAATTCTCATGGCGTAGGGGAAATGGCGTAAAATTAATGAATTTCGTGGGACTTATTGCGTATAATAACCGTCTTTATGGTCGGACATTATCGTCATATCGTGTAAATGAAAGAAATTAGTGACTGAATGGTCGGGCGCTATAAGTTATTTTCCGATGAGTAAATGAAATTTTCAATTAAGAAAATTATTGGCTATAACGCGGTACTATTAGCATTCGCTGTCCTAAATAGTTTAGTATACATAAAAAACAAAGTGCGCACTGAATTCGAGAATATGTTATTATTAATTCATCCGATAAAAATTTGAATTATCGTTTTACGTTCCAAATTTCAACTCGATTGGAGAGTGCTACTAAAATTGTAGATAACGGTGAGTAAGTATAGACCATTCATTTTTATAAATGCAGTAGGTTGACCATGGAATTTAAAGTTTAACTAACTAGAACGGAGTTTGGATGTCACAAAATAATGAACTGTCAGGAATGTGGGAATGACGTTGCCAGAACCATTTGCCTAATTTTCAACTCCCATTCGTTCATGCTGCATAAACAAAGTATCAGAATTATATTATAAATTCAAAAACGAGCAACGAATGAGATAGTTTTCGAACGCATAATTATTGGAAATACCTTCTGCCAGGAGTACTAGACGATATTTTCAGTGAAATACTCTCTAAATTCAAATCAAAATTCAGATTCTACATCCTAGTGCCTTTTGTACTGTATCTTGGTAGTTGCTGTGACTTAGGAATTTTGTCAGATTACGGAATTTGAATTGATTTGAGTTTGAAATTGATGGGAACAGAGGTATTGTAGTATTGACAAACCACAAAAAATTCTGTAACGAGTTCATTACACCACTGTTTTTGGTACTGTTATGAACTCATTAGGATCCTGAAAAGAGACACTGCTATTTTGAAGTCAAATCGGCTAATTTTGATGGCAACTCTGAAATTAACGATTCATCAGATAGATCAGGGTTGATAATTTCCGAAATCAGAAATAATTAGGGTGGGATGAAATCAACTTTGAAAAAAAGGAAATGT
The DNA here is from genome assembly GCA_038502775.1 of Hippodamia convergens. NCBI lineage: Eukaryota > Metazoa > Arthropoda > Insecta > Coleoptera > Coccinellidae > Hippodamia > Hippodamia convergens. The sequence continues at coordinate 33,155,517 of CM076607.1, read as the reverse complement.
AACGAAACTGACAGGAATAAGTAATAACAGGCTTTTGAGGGGAAAGAAGTTATTATCTATTTCTGCAAGACTAGAGTAAATGGCCAAATTGTAGGTACTAAAAGGATCTACAACTCTTGGATTACTCTTTTCCATACCGTCAAAATGCATGTGAAATTCTTCATCGTCAACCCTTACAAAAAAATGCCCAAAATAATTTTATTGATTCAAAATATTCATTTCTCACGATTATTTGACTTAATATCGGAAAAACAAAAAACTGTTGAATTTTCAATCGAAAAATATCTGCTCTCTCGAAAAAGACGGGTGGCTTTTAGTTCGTTGAGATCTCTCTTTTCGATGGTTTGAGAAAATATACAGTACTGTGATACATTTCTTCAGAAGATGACAAGAACTCTTCTCCAGCTATAAAATTGAAAGTGATAATTTTAAATGTGCCTTCCGAAAACATGTTTCAACATGCACAAAATTCAGACTCAAATTTTTTGAAGAACCTGAGATTCGATATAACATTGATAAACGAAAAAATTACATATTTAAAATATATATATTTTGCAAAAAAAAGAAGATTTTTCCCAATGTAATTCGAAATTCTTCAGACCATCAGTAAAAAAAAGGTACCGAACAAAAAGCGTGTTGACTTTAAAAAAAAATTGGTATTTTGACGTGAGATATTTCGATTAGAAATTATTCTTTGTTGTAGTAAAAAAATTTAAAAGAATTCATATATTGGAAAAAATAACGATGTGATTACGACATAAAAAAAGTAAGTTCTTGTTCTCACTCAGTTTCGTGAGAAAAAAATGACTTCGTGAAAAATTAAAAAGAGAACCCAGAAACTAAAGTTTATGTGAGAAAAGTGTACCGAATAAATACAAAAGGATTTGTAGTTCTCTTTGAAATAGAGATGAACCGTTTTTTCCCCTTCAAAACTCACCCCTTTCCTTTCCTGATCTAATATTGCAGTCATTTTTTTTTTCTTTCATTTTTGTTATATTTTTCTAGTTTTGCACTGGCTCATAGTACTATTATTTCATTTCTTAACATTTTCAATATGTATGCGAAATTAGCTCAGCACTTTTTGTTGTGCTGACTTGTTCTAGATTTGTTCTGCTTTGTGCGTTTACATTTTTTCTAAATTTCATCTGCTTCTCGAAATATTTCGAAAACCAAAAAAATTGTGGTACACATGGATTTTTTAGAAAAATTCGTACGTTACAACTAAGTAGGTACATGTATTTAAATTTATTTTCTTCTGAATTAGAGAGCTTAAATAATACAATAAATGTTGAAACAAGAAGTACCTAAGCTGAGGTAAAAAAAAAGGGGTACCATAATATTCTTCGTATGATACCATCGTATCATACGATACTATCATATAGAGCCAGGGGAAAAAACCTCAGCCGAAAAAACCTGTCTCCCCGTATAAAAATAAAATTGAATTGTTGTATCTGAATATTTTATATTGAAGGACATTCCGCTCTTCCGAGGAAGGATTTCCATACACAAACTCCAACCTGAAAATAAAAAAAGAAAGAACAGCAAGAGAATGCAATTTATACTTCAATTTCAAATTGATCTGAAATTTTCAATGCTTTGCAAAAATGAATTTGATACATTTTGTATGGCTCTAATTCCATCTGGAAATTTATAAATCGAACAATTATTAATTAGGTGTTCAACTGTTTCCTCTACTTCACCACATTCATAATTAGGACTATCAACTGAATTCCACTTGAAAAGCATTTGAATAAACCCATATTAGTTTCTATCTGACCCTGGAAACTTGTATTTAAGCTGCAAGCTTATACTTTTTCATATTCATATTATCCTCTCACGTCATCCTACATCATGATGGAAATGATTTTATTTTGATCAGATTATTCTGTTCTTAATTAAAACATCTTCATCAATCTCTCTCATATCAGAATTACTCATAATATAATTTTATTCTATGTATAAAACTTTTCAGAGTCCATTTCACATCCTTCAGAAAAAATTACTATTGACTCAACAGAAAAAAAAACAATGCTTGGATTTATTATTCGATGAAATTTACGAGTTTTTCGATAAAAAAACGAATGCATTCAGAACGAAAAACCTTAAATAGAGCCAGAATTGGGCGCACTGAATTAACAAAAAATTCTTCATGAGTGGGGAGAGTAAGCAACAAACGATCTCGATGAGTTCATTCAGTTGTAACAGTAATTCGCTATTTTATTCTAACAATATAATACCCAAATCAATAGATTGAATAGAAACTAATGGAGGTGTAATTATAGTGGGAAAATACAGAATTATTCCTAAATTATATTTAATGAAATATGAAAGGTTTCTAGACAGCACCCCCTCGCTCCCCCCATTTCAATAGTTCGATCACGCTTGTCGGCATTCTCTTTGATCGTCACCAGTTCGGCTTATTGGGCATGCTTGTTTTGTGTGGAATCAGGCGTATTTAGGATATTTCAAAATTGATTGTCCATTCTTCTTCAATCGGGATATTGTTCTGCTAGGAGGGGGAAGATATAGAGCACTCCCATTTTGATTTTTTCCTTTCAGGAAACCTCTGAAATACAGTAAATACGAAAACATTCAGTCATGAACAGAAATCATAATAAACCAAACTCAAAACGAGCAATAATTTAGCTAAGCAATTCAATATCTGAATCAAGATTATCGGACTTAATCCTATTCCAAGGAAATTATCCAGAAATTATAACATCAATAAGCTCATAGATATGTCTGCACAAAAAAAGAATAGAAGAGAGCAAAAAAATTTTTGTCGAATGATTTTTTAAATTGTATTTTAATACCTATGTAGTATTATCATTTACAACATATATTTTTCATATGAGAATATTACTTTCGATATTTTTGTTTCTGTTAATATGAATAACTATATAAGTTTCAGATTTTTTTAAAATTATTTGTCTTTGAAAACCATCAAGAGAAAAAGCGGAAATAATAAAGATCTATTAATGGAGGCTCCGACTAAAATCTTCCGCAAGGGCTTCATCACCATATATTAAGACGCCCTGATGAAATGATATCGCCCTTGTTAGTAGAAACTAGAACAAAAATCAAAATTGAAAATATCTACTGTCAACAAACAAGAAAGTTATACCCACTCCAGAACACTCAGCTCCCTCTGCCTAATTAATTTACCACAGCAGAAGACGGTAATCTGCTAATTAAGTATGGATCCGCCAACCCATATTTATTCATAAAACACATTATGTTTTTGACAATTAAGGTTAATGGAAATGCAAATAGTAAGATAACTCGGATAACATAAACTGATGAGATGACTCCGTAGCTTTTTCCAGAATGAATTGCAAATGAGCAAATATGAAACTGTCCGTTGCTCCCAGCCGAAAAAACCGCATAATAAACATATTATTCCTCTCGGGATTAAGGAAGGTTGGACTTGGTGCAATCCATCATCTATTTCGGGAAATTTTACGGTACCGCAAAATATACAACATTTGGTTCGGGCTGCGTACATTGAAGTGTGTCGTGAATGAACGTTTCCAGTTTATTCATGGTATCCAATATGTTTTTACCACATTCAAAAGATAATAAAAGGAAACTGGAGAGATTTAAAAACATCATCTCAAAGGTGATTTGAAAACTAGGATGGCTCGACAGTCAACAAAAATCTAGGATGAGGGGAAAAATCCAGGAATGTTACAAACGAAATCAATTAAAACATTTTGAATATTGCAAATGCTCTAACTCAGCTACTTTTCTTATTTGAGTCTTTTCTTTTATGTTGATTCATTTATAATCATTTTCAATCTGGATTTTTCAGGTTCGAATGTTAGAATGCGATTTGGTCGAAGTCTGATAATGTGTTAATTTTTATTTGTCATAATACAGTTTTTTTTTAGTCGATATAATTCAATAATAAATTGTAGTTACATGTACACAAATTCAAGGTGAGACTTTATCTTGTTTTATATACTGACTCAGATTATTGAGGTCGAAAGTAACACTTTTTGTCTCTATACCATTTCTCTAGATTCAGCGCGGTTAAAAAGATACAGGGTGTTGAATATTCATGAAAAATGTAAGTTTCCTATATATCGCTTGAATGATTTCATCAAATGAAACAATTTTCGGAATGTACGTTTTCATTGATGTGGTAAATCTCTTAGAAACAGAAAATTCGACTCGCATGTTTTATTTTTGTCATTATGACCATCAGGTATAGACCATTGAATTATATGAATTATTGAATATTTGGTCACTTTGTGAAATATTGTGTAATGCTTATTTTTTCAAGGAATTAATTATTTGTAAAGAATGGTGAAATTGAAAAAATTACTTACTGCTGAATGCAATTCTGTCTGAAAGATTAACAGAATTAAATTCCTGTTACATTTTATGCGGTACAAAAAGAGTAACTATTTATTTCGACCTGAAGAATCCATTGTTGAAATATATGTCGAGATCCACTCTTTATAGTAATGAATATTTTTCTTCTTGAAAAATGGAACATAAGTAGTTCTATATCTCTACTTACTTTGTATGGTGGGAATGTCATTATTGTATTATCATGGCAATTGTTTTTTCGCGAAGCAGTGCATTGGGTACGGTTATGATATGTTTTCAGGACACGGTTGTGACAAAAGTAAATATTATTAATTTTTTTTAGATATTCAGGAAAGACCGAAAGGGGGCAATGTGATACATCATAATATGCCAAGTAAACGTGACCTCTTATCTGACTTAGAGTTGTAATGGAGGTGATTGTCATTATTCCATGTCAGAACTGTAATGAGTCTGAGTAGGTCTTGTATTCTGATATTTCAGTTTTTCTAAGGAAGAACGAACATCAAATGCGTTTTATTTATCGAGTTGGCATTTCGATACTTACATTTGTTGAATTTTTTTTTCAAAGAGACTTTAAGTTAATACATTTACTACTTCCTATTCAAACACAGTTAGGTACCACAATGTACACTCCCCATCAATAAATTACGGACAGGCTGAATTTTTGTCAAATTCAACACCCTGTATCTTTCTTCGCGGTTCTCCAACTTTGGTGAAATTTCCACCAGGTATAGTATTGGGTCTTGTAATATCAACCTGAAATTTACTTTGCAAAAATACCTGTAGTTTATCCGTTATACAGGGAGAAACAAAACCTTGTTTGATACCCTTCATTTCTAAACACACTGTGGTGAATTTGAGGCGGAAAATTAGATATCATTAAGTTTCAATTTGAAGTGTGGCCCTTTCTTAACAAAATGTTTTTTAGATTCAAGTCAGTATCTGCTCTTAAAAAAAAGGGTACACATTTTCAAAGAAAGTGTTGCATTTTTTTCAATTTTTATAACAACTTGAAACATTACAATACCTTATCGACTAGCAAACAAAGCGAACATCTGAAATCTAATAGCTTGTATTTCCACCTCGCTTTCTCATCACTTCTACCATTTTACGTGGCATACTTTAAATGCAGTTCCGAATTGCTTCTGGGGTAATATTCAGCCAACAATTTCTGTTAATGCAGGACTATACTAGCCTTCACGTTGCAAGAGTTGTAACACTCAACGATTGGTGTGGCCTGCCAGAAGTCCGGATTTAAATCCAATTGAACATGACTGGGATATGCTAGGTAATTTTCAGATGTTTGTTTATGTTTGCTAGTCGATAAGGCATTGTTATGTTGAAAATTATTATTGAAATTGTAGAATTGCAACACTTTCTTAGAAAATGTGTATCTTTCTTTTCAAAGCAGATACCGACAGAAATTGAGGAACGTTTCGTTAAGAAAAGGTCACACTTCAAATTAGAACTTAATGATATCAAATTTTACGCCCCAAATTCAGTAAAGGGTGTTTAGAAATGGAGGGTATAAAACAAGGTTTTGTTTCTCCCTGTATAACGGATAAACTACAAATATTTTCGCGAAGTAAATTTCAGGTTATTATTACAAGACCCAATACTATACTTAGTGAAAATTTCAACAAAATCGCAGCACCACGAAAAAAGATGAAGGGTGTTGAATATGACAAAAATTTTGCCTATCCGGAATTTATTGACTAGCAGTGTATTAAAAAGGTTTACTCTCAACTTGTTTGACTGATTGTTATATTTTCTACAGACTATACTGGTACATAAAAAGCTTGCCATAAGAGTGTTCCTAGACTTTATTTGATTTGATTAATTAATGTTAAATTTTTCCAGAAGATTCATGTTGCTTATGTGAGAAATTATTTGTAATAGTGGGTGTAAGTAATTTAAGACCATTTTGTATTGTGTATTTTTGAACCTGTCTCTACAGACACCAAGTACCGCTTCTGATTTTTCCGTATGAGTTAACTATTCACTAAGATGCAAATAATTCCATATTTTACCATAAAAAATCTTTCTTCCAGTTTAGTGGTACAATAATATCGGCAATCAATAGAAAGTTTTCACAGTCTACAATACTCATTGCATTCTACAGTGCTTTAATGTTTCATGAGCATATTTTCCCTGGAAAATTTGGCTGTAATCTGAAGAAAATCTTCAAATTATCTCAAGGAGGGTTTCCTTCTATCAGAAGACGTTATTGTTCGGGGGCAAACTTTGCCTTCCTTAAAGTGTGACTTATTATTTCTAATTTGAAAATTGAGCCCCTTGAAATTCAACACCAAATTCTGAAACACCTGGTAATCCCCTCTTCAAGTACAAGCGTAAACCGCGGTCTTTGACATTGATTTTAAGAGGAAATAATAACGACTCCGAATGTTGAAACTCAAGTCAAGCAGCAAAGCAGCAATAATATCTTATGGTTTCCATTCTCACGATTTATTTAATTTCACGATCTCAGTAAACATTTTCGGTTTGGAGTGTTCCAACCGTAATAATCCGCTAGTCACCGTATCTAATGTTCCAATTGTTGAGTTTTTCTCCGCCTTAAACCGCCGAGCAGTCAAGCCAACTACAAATTGCAGACCAAACAAAAAGATTGTCGAGAACAATCAACTCAAGGCTGTTCTGGATAATGGACTCGGAAGATTCGAAACCACGAAAATAAGACTCTGTTCAATTCTCACTCCGTCATGAAGTGGCAACATCCAAGGAGATAAAAAATACAGCGAGATGTAACGAACTAAAAATTGTCAACGTTGTATTCTTTCATTTAACACCATCGTTGTTTCATGGGAAAGGAGGAGGAACAGCGTTCCTTGAAAATAAACAAATTGGATTGAACGGAAGTTGAGGTTGGGGCAATTGAAATTGGGAGCACGGAGTACGTAATAATTGATCCTTCAGATTATGTTCCTGCGTAATATGACGTAACATTGCAATCAATCGTTTACTTATGTGTGTAATGAATATTACAGCTTGTTCTAATGGAACAGAAAATAAAGGAAAAGTTAAGAAAGACATGGCAATGTTATAGGTGATAAAATATCTACGAATACAACTTCGGTATCACACTTTTTTATAGAACGTCAAAATACATTTAAATTATATCTTTTGCAAAAAAAATGATTTCCAAAATTTGATGTAAACTCACCTCATGATTTCATAAATACACTTTGGTTTTTTGATTTCGAATATGAATTGTTCACCCTGATTTGACTGAATATGGAAAAAGCAGACTAAATCTCAAAAAATGCAATCGAATTATCAAAAAAAAAGTTATTCTGTCTGCGAAATATTACGTTTCTCGGGTAATTAAAGTGAAAATTTTGTCTATTTTCAATCAGCTCCTCGACAATCACTTTTTGAACTATTACCATAGTTCCACAGCTGCAGCAAAGTTCTTTGCATTTTCTGAGAATATTTATCATGGTAATGTATATTTTTCGTATCATAAGAAAATGGAGATTTCAAAGAACGGAAAATACAACAACTTTAATCAAACAGCTGTGATTTTGCTGTCTTTTTCGTCTATATGAAAAACCTCATTTGAGTGAGAATTAGTCCCAGATTTACATTACGAGAAGCTTGAATCAAATGTCCGACTTATCATTTTCTTCACTTTTTATTGTGAATATGATTTACCTAACACAACTCAACTATATCCAAGCTATTGAATTAACTAACACGAAAATATGAAACGAATTTTAAAATTCACATAATATTGTGTTTTCCTGGTAGACCTGATATTTGAATAGTGAAAGTGTAAATGCAGCAAGATTCGAGATAAATTTAAATTAACTCTAAACATGTTAAGATGAAACACGAGAAAACCTATGGACAAACGATAATGTAACCAGTAATAAACGACTGAAATATGAAATCCAATGAAAGAAAAACAACATTTTGAACGAGGACAAATAGAATGAACCGAAGCATGGACTTTTGACCACATGTGTTATTTAATTAGTCATCGTTTCGTTATGTTGTTTTCATTTTATTTAATTTGATACTTTGGCTTTTCAATTAGGTATATTGTTGTTTCTGAATGTTTTTTTTCAGTTTAACTTGGATTCATTCTTCTTATGACGAGTTTTATCCGCTCATGTTGATAATTGATTAATAATACCTAAATAATTTATATGGAATAGTGTTTCGTTAGCCTTAACTCTGGACTGGTCAGATATCAGGAGTTTCGAATTGAATGATAAAAAAATCTTTAATAACCTGACCTAGCGTTAATGTCAAAGGGTCTTACAAAATTGGTGAAAAGTGAAAACACCAAAGTAGGTGTAATAAGTATACAAGAATGTCTTTCAGGCCGAAAAAAATTTTCATGCACACACTTATTTAATCGTTTGTTTGGCTCAACCACAACTCAGTTTCATACCGACGATCCCAATCTGGTCTTTGCAACTTTAGGACAATCTCACTGTATTATACAATATACAGGTCAAGTTATTGTAGAAAATAACAAGAATTGAAAGAAATCTACTCACTCTTTGAAGGCCTTTTCTGACATCTGAAATCCCAGGGAATATTGAAGTCCTCATATCTTTTTAGAAAACCACTCAAAATAGTCATCACTAGGTCTAATCAACACGAAAATAACTTAAATCAGTAATAATTACCATCGATGAATTAGAAATACGGAAACCGCGTAAAAATTCGCATCACTTGCAAATTCTCACTAGCTCCGTTATCGTCTGAACAGATGTAGACAAATATGTTACTTTTTTGTCCATATGCAGGGAAACAAATTCGATAGATCACAGAACTTTGAGAAGAGGACATCTGGGTAGAGATGAATTTCAATATCTCAAGTTTAAAAATAGTTTATGTGTCTGTGTTTCCATGTTCTTTTCACTTGAAGTATTTAGTATTTATAGTTGTTTTAATACTCTTCATATTTTAAATATCACCATTGGCGAATCTAGAAGGTTTTTTCATATCAATAGTAGAAAAGGATTTTTTTTTATTATATGGGGTATTTATCAATAAATATTCCAACAATTTTCAATATTTCTGATGATTATTTGAATGAGAATATGAAATCTCGATTTTATTATCACTCAGGCACAAACGCCACTTTGATAAATAGTTCTTCATGATTTCCAAATCCGAGGGAAATATTATCAGCATAGATAATTTTTTCGGAAGAAGTAGTTGGAATATCTTTCGAATAACAATTGAATAGAAAAGGTGCTGAAACCGAACCTTGTGGAAGGCCATTATTCAAAGATTCGAAATTGCAACATTCATCTTTCATTGTCAACAAAACACGAAACCTTTTGTCGTATAGCACATTTCCTAATAGTCCAATCATTTTTGCAAATTTTAAATGATTATAGAGTTTATAAATTAATCCATGTTTCTATACTGTTTCGTATGCTGCAGATAAATCAAACAATGCTGTCCCTGTTTTCTAGTTTTTATTGAACTCTGCATCAACAAATGTAGTGAGACTAAGAACCTGTTCACAACAATTCCCCCTGACAATTTTATAACGATTCTTATTCTTCTACAGTTGATTCAATTCTAAATAGAATCAGTGTCTCTAGAATTTTGAAAGGATCGCTCAAAAAACTAATAGGATGGTAACTACTTGAAATACAAGAATTTTTTCCACGTTTCAAAAGTTCTACTACTTGAGCTTTGCGAAATTCGGTCGGCAAATTGCCGGAATTCACTATAAAATTTTAATGACTAAGACAGGGTTTTTCCCAATTGTTTGATGAATTCTGGATTAATTCCATCAAAACCTGCAACTTTTCTAGATTTTGTAAATTGGTTCACTGAAATTAATTATTCCTAATTGAATGGGTTAGAGATACCATTCACTGTATTTTTTTGATGTCCTAGATTCATGTTATTGGAACTTCATATCTTTGATTTGATATTTCGATATTCTAACTGAATAAGAGACATTAAAAAGAAGACAAGCAATCAATCTAGGCTTAATTTTTGAAGATGATATCGCAGGAGGCGCAGCTTCACCTAGTTTTCTCAAAACATCTCTCATGAACTCCTACTAGAATGGTATTTGTGACCACACAATTCCATTTATCCTTTTGATTGGCTTTTTTGGGATCATGAATTTTTCATTTTTCTCATTTGATGGGGAATTTTTAAAATCAGTATATAATTGAATTTGGGATGTCCCTGCATTATGTAGCGTCAATCGGGGTTAAGTGTATCGAAAATCTGGGTTTTTTAGTAATGCCATTCAAAGTATAAGATTGATTGGGCAGATGTTTGGGATATAGATTAAACCATACTTCAGCTATCGATTGGTTCATTGAACAAAGTTTTCGGCTGAACAGTTTTTGAAATTTGTTCGATTGAAAAGTCGAATAATGTCAACTCTTACCATAACAGGGGTGAAGGGAATCACTTGAAATTAAAATGAATCTATTTTAACTCCAAGAAGTAGTTTAAAACCATAAAAAAAAATTATGAGTGAAAAAAAAACCAATAATTTATTTATTTATTCATACTACCAAAGACAAAGTCGACCCACTCTCCCAACCCGGTATTTACAGGATACCTTGTGACTGCGGCAAAGTCTACATTGGTACAACGAAGCGAAGTATCAATACGAGAATTAAGGAGCATGAACGATGCTGTCGACTCAATCAGACAGAAAATTCCGCACTAGCGGAACATGCTCTGACAGATGGACACAATATTGTTTTCTCAAAGGCAGAAGCTATTTCAAACATCAAAAGTTTCTATTCTAGGATGAACATGGAAGCCATTGAGATATATAAACATGAGAACAATATGAACAGAAGGGAAGAAACTCCTTTGGTACATAGCGCATGGTTGCCGGTGTTGGAAAAGACCAAAATCAAGCCAATACGAAGTGGAAGCGATGGACTAATCAACATCGCGCTCGTAAACCCACTACCTTCTCCGCCAATGATCAGGGTATAAGTGGGACCAACGGATCGAATCCAGCATCACTTTCGGAAATTCAGCGGTCGAGTTACAATCTAAGACCAAGAATCCTCTGAAGATGCCTACCGCAGTTGTGGGCGAAACGTTAGGTGAAATAATTCCTAATAGACCACGGCCAATAAGCCCGGAAGACTCTCTTAATGTCGAAAGCATGAGTATTGTAATTGTCTTCTTCCACAACTTTCAGACGATATTGTCTCTATTTCAGTCAAGTTTTCTGAAATTCCCTCGATTTTCGAATAAAAATTCAGATTAGTTACTTTTATATTGTATCTTGGCAGTTGATGTGACTTACGAAATTTGACAGATTACGGAATTTAAATTTATTTGATTTGAAAATTGATATTATCGAAAGCCAGTACCAAAAAACGAAAAATATTACTGAAAACAATGCTGTAATGAATTCGTTACACTACTTTCAGTACTGTAATGAACTCAATACGAAACAGAAATAAAGAAAAAAATATAGTGAAAAAGTAGAGGAGGAAACTATTTACATATCTCAGGAGGAAATGCCTTTTCTTCCTTGAATATTCTACGGGAGGAAAAACAATATTTTCCTCCCTTGGTATGTAAATAGCTATTGTTCAGAAACTATCTCTTTTTGTACCAATTCATTCCAAATGTTGTCGACCTGTCCTTCACAAAAGATAAAATTTTTCACGGGAAAACAACCTTATCGCGAACTACAACCGCGCTCCCGCGGTAAACCCATCCAGATACACCATCCTCGGCGTATAAAAATACCATGACTCAGTGATTACCACGAACCGTGCATTTCCACCCGACAATACCGTGCTGAATTGGAAATTCGTGGTATAATGGAGCCCATATTCGTGAAATTTCATTGTGGAACTCGCCATAAAGAAACGTGCCCGGCTCATTTTCATTTATAATCATTTGCGCTAGGCCGGAGCAGGAGGAAGGGCCTCTCTTGTCGAACGGATCGCCGGATCTCCGTACAGTCATTATTCATGCCCCGAACAATTCCTTTCCAAGGATGCATTATAACGTGAATTATTACGAATTGTCGGATGCTATCGGCATGAAATTATGGATATTGTGCCGACGGAATTGATGAGCGCAGAACCGAATTTGTCATCTTAAATTGGCAGGACATAAGTCAGGGTAATGGGTTTCGTTAAACGCGAACTGTAGATCTTCCTGTTGCGAAGACAGGAACTATAGTCTTGGCACCTGAGATCCGGGTCCTGATATTTGAAAGACTATTCTTCACAGTTAGTCTAGTCATTTTAGAGTTTTCACATCGGAATTCAACATCTGGAGTAGACTGAATAGAGTTAGGACTGTCCATGCAAAATGCAATGCTATGATGTTCAAGTGGGGACTCTGCGAATCTCCATCCTGCGACTGCGGAGCTGATCAACAAACTGCAGAGCATATTGTCCAGGAATGTCCTTTAAGGAAGTACCTGGGACCATTCAGAGACATTATTAATGCTACACCTTTTGCGCTGAACTGGCTACGTTCTATCACATCACAGTATAGAAACCAATTTGGCAAAATGCTTCATTCCAAAGATTATAGAGATGAAATAAGATTAATTATAAGAATATAACATTATAATTTTTGCTTCATTTATTTTCATACACTTCTCTAATGGTTTTTAGATGAGAAGACTTGTGTCGGAGTGACTTTTTTTAACACTGATATTTTAAATTGATATACCAATGGCATTATATTCATAATAATTTCGTCACAAACAACTAATAATATAATAATCATCATAATATCCTCCAGGCAATCATAGCACATTTTTTTCAAAAAAAAACAGAATTCTTTTCTCATAAACGCTCATATTGGATAACAATCATAACTAATTGTTGTGATAAATGCTTTACATGATAATATTCATTCTGCGGCAACTGAAAATTGCTATTTTCGTACTAATAATGATAGTTTATCTAGAACAACAATCTACAATCAATAATTTACAATTCTTAGTTAAATATGAAAAACACGAAATATTTCATGTAAACCTAGTTTTAAAAATATATGAATATTCATCATGTTGCAGCAAATTAAACAAAAGGCACATAATTCTACCATTCGAACAATTTCAAAAATCTTATACAATGAGCACAACACCATAACGATTATGAAAAGAGTCTATTAATGTCAGCCTTAAATTATCCCATGAAAAGCAAATTCCTTGTGTATGGGAACAATAACGAAGAAAATAAACCAACAGACGTGCAGATTAACGCAATGAAAACAAAAATTATTGAAGGCAACAACAGACATTCTTTTTCTTCTTTTTTCCTTTCAATAAATTCTTTCTTCTAATTTCTTCAGAAATCCTAGTTCTATATTATGAAATTAAAAAAAAAAAAAAGTTTATATTTAGTGTTATCGTCCCAGTGTTCTTCAACGAGAAAATTCAACTACGTAATGCAATGAATTCGTCGTTTGAGTCATTTGCCCTTGTTCAAATGAATTTGAGGTTAGACTCACAGAGATATGCCGAGTCCGAAATGGTATAAAGAAATCCACGGAGTGCACTTACTGGTTGGTTTCTATACTGTGGTTCTATGAATGTGGAGCTCTAATTTGAAATTCTTATCACATCTGTCGTCGCAAAATTCAATCACATATTTACCTACTTACATCTATATGAGTGTCTCTCCTTCTTATTTTTATGTTGGATATATTTTTTTTCATATTATAGTCATTATCATTTATACTTATTTAATGCTGCTACTTCGACAGACGATAAATAAATAACCTTGGAATTCGAAATAATTGGATGTAAATCTTGACATCTCGAAACTCGAAACCCTACCGATTGTAGGGTGTCCGCGTCTATAAAATTATTCGTGGCGAAAAGTCGATTTTTTTGGACTCTATCTCAAAAACAGTTCGAAATACAAACAAAAAATTATTCCTCTACAATATTTATAATCTATACTTATCTATACTAATATTATAAATGTGAAAGTCTATGTGTTTGTTTGTCCTCTAGGGACTCAGGAACCAGAAGACCGATTTTGATGAAACTTTCACTAGGTATAATGTAGAAAATTTATTTTGGGAGGTTTTCATGTAACGAACATGACTATATCAAGAAGAAATGAGAAAAAATATCGAGTTCTTCAGACTTTCACGGCAGGGTAAACTATAAGAGATAGAGAAACATAGTCAGAGACACTTTTGTAGTGCTCAAAAAGTTCTATAAAAAAGACCGCGGCGGTATATGTCATACTTCCGAGGACAACCCAGGATAACCATTTTTTACACTTTCAGTTTAATTCAAAATATTGTTCAATTTGAAGAGGGCTCCCGACTGACATGGAATGAATTCATATAAATGTAAATGTGATTGTTATCTGCGGCATTTCTTCCTTGTGAAAAAAAGTCCTGACGATATAGTTTTCTAATGGATACTTCAAAAGTTGAAGGTTGAGCGAATGCGAATTTGAGCAAGAAATTATTGAATCTACACGAGATCGTTTCATCACGTAGTCACGCGCCTGTCTCTCCTTCCATAAGAGGTTATGAATGTGGTGTTGCGGACCTATCAGTACCATTTTGAATTGAAATATTACGCGAGCGGGGTAGCGGCTTTGAGCTAGTGCTCAAATTTTTACGCTGGGGCCTTTCTTTTATCATTACATTTATTCTTTTTGCTTTCTGCGTTCTTGATTTTACAATATTTCCTTTGATGAAAAAATTAGCTTGTTTCCATAATCGGTTCCAATTATGATTTTGTACGTCCTACCGATTATTGTTGTGGTAATTTTTTTGTAATTTTTTTTTGTCATAATAATCTCAATGATCATAAAATAATAGTTATTTAATCAACTAGTTTATAAATGACGAGCGAGTTAATAGTTCGAGACCATTATTGGTTAGATACATGAACGAATCGTTACCAGATTTTTTCGTCGAACTCAGAATTAAAGTTTACATTCTTGATTGAAATTATTTTTTATTTTGCATACATTATATTGATTGTTGGGCAACAATTTCTTCTTGTAAAGTTTTGGCCCCTGACAAATTAGTGCTCAAATTTTCACGCAGGGGTCTTTCTTCTATTATTTAAAAAAAATTTTCTTATTGTTTCTTGTTTCTGAGACTGGAAGAGAAAACCCAAATGAAGTTTTCTGGAATATGCAAAGACCTCCCAGAAAATATTTCAATAGATCAATGCAATTATGTCTATGATTATTAACATTTTGATTTCATGTTGCTTTCCAGTTTTGTGATTTTGTCAGCATGTTTTTTTGCCATTTTTATGTTATTACATTTAGTCTTTTTTCTTCCTGCGTTCTTCCATTCATCAATATTTCCTATGATTAAAAAATGATGCTTGATTCCATAATTTTTTCCAATTATGATTTTGTACGTCCTACCGATTATTGTTGTGGTAATTTTTTTGTAATTTTTTTTGTCGTAATAACCTCAATTATCATATAATACTAGTTATTTAATCAACTAGTTTATTAATGTAGAGCGAATTAATAGTTCGAGACCATTAATGGCTAGATACATGAGCGAATTGTTACAAGATGTTTCCGTCAAACTCAGAATTGAGTTTAAATTCTTGATTGAAATTATTTTTTATTTTGCATAATAGATACATTATAGTAATTTCTAACTTCATAGAAAAATGAAGTTTCAGTAGAGTTGTAACTCGATTGCTTCTGAATATTTCATGTTGGGTTGCCCGTGACAATCATAAATTAAAATAGGAGAAATAATACATTAAAATGGTTCATTATTGATCAATTTCATGTACGTTGAACTGAGCTTTCATTATGAGGTACCCGGAAATAATAATTATATATTCACGTTGGTGCTCTCCACAAAATCTTCTCGCCCAATCTCGGATTATCTCGAGCATCCATAGTTTCGGTTTCATGCAACAAAACTAAAAGTTCCAAACTCCGACGGATCTTACGTCCCCTAGTTTATTATCTCCGTAAGAACACGCCGCCGCAACCCTCGAACCGAAATGAATATATAACGCCGTTTTTACAATAATGCTTTGTTTCCGGGAAACGCATCCGAGTAACGAATTCAAGCACGGATTTATGCGGGGACTGTTTTTCATAGTTCAAGTGGCTCCACTGATATAACAACACACGAGACGGAGACCGCCTAATGGGTTTAGTCTGTACTTCAAAAGGTTCCTGACGTGCTGTTCTGCCTACCGAGGTATTCCATTAGGGGGAACGTGCAGTGGCGGAGAAATGAAAGACATTTCTTCAAGCTCTCATATCCGCTCGCCCCGGGCGGATTGTGAATATGACGTGGTTACCTCGGATGTTCCAGAATTAAAGTCGTTCACGCAGGAATTCTTTTGAAGGACTGATGGAGGAAATGGAACGAAAAACACAAGTCACTTACAAGAACACCTGATGGTTATGTTGTTTCTTTTGCCAATATTCAGTCCTTCAAGCACAAATGGAGTGAGGATTACATTCTTCTTCATTGTGTCCGGGGAATGGGGGAATACTTAGCATGGTGTGAGAGATATATGCACGTTTTGAAAAAATGAAAGACTTGAATGAATTTTCCGAACTAAACAAATTTCCCTTGATATTGTTAGTTTTTGCATGTACACGGTGTCAAAAAACCCTACTGAATCAAACGTCACACCACGATAGAGTATACCAACTACTACCGACTGATACCAACATTAGTTCAGAGAGAATGTACCGTTTCAAAATGATTAGAATTTTATGAAATTACCGATTTTCCTACTTTTTTCCCAAAAACGAGGCCAGTTTTGATCAGAGGAAGCAATTATATAGCCCTTTTTAAGCCTAGATTATTGTATTATCACCCTTATTAAAATCATTTTAGGTAGTTCATTGAAAACCTCAGTTAATGTACATGTAAACAAATGTTCTTCTGGTATGAAAAGAGTCTTCCGGGCTTAGTGGCCGTGGTCCATTAGGAATAATTTCACCTAACGTTTCGCCTACAACTTCAGTAGGCATCTTCAGAGGATTCTCGGTCTAAGGTTGTACCTCGAACGCTGAATTTCTGACACTGGTCAGTGACACTGACAACCTTAGACCGAGAATCCTCTGAAGATGCCTATCGAAGTTGTAGGCGAAACGTTAGGTGAAATTATTCCTAATGGACCACGGCCAATAAGCCCGGAAGACTCTTTTCATACCAGTATATCCGGTCGTGAAAGCCTTAAATGTTCTTCTACATAATTTTCATCACTCAGAATAAAGCCTCTCTAGTTTGAAAAAATTACAAGTTCTGGAGATTGAAATTTTCGAAATAACAATAAGTATTTCTCAAAATTATTATCTGTATAGGATACAAGAGGGTAGTCAGGTGGAGAAATCGAAACTGTTCAAATTAGCCTTGTGATTGAAAAAAATTGTTCGAAAATCAGCAACTATGGGTATTTTCATGAAATTCAGAAAATTTTTCGATGAACTCATGTTGGTGTCATTCGATATTATTGTGGTGTTTGATTCACTAAGATCTGAAAGTTTCCCTCCAAAACTGGATCTGCCCCTATGCTGCACACTTGTTATTATTATCTGTTCTTGTGCTGGCTTTTATTTTTCATTTCCACCTCTTTTTTCTTGATCAAAGTTTGTTCATATTTATTCATGATTTTACACCTTTTAATTTTTCATTTTTATCCTTGGATTTCAACTGGTTCATTTCATCCTCATTATCTTCAGTTTCGGTTATGTTTTTATGCGTCTTATTTTTTTCAATATTTTTCAACTCTGTTATCATTTCATCATAGTCGACGACTATTTTCCTGCTCATCTTTTCGAATAATTTTACCATCATATATCAATTCCGTTAGAGTTGTGTTTTTTCTTTCCTGTCAGTTTTTTGAGGTTCACCTAATTTTTCATTTATTAAAGTCATTCGATAAACCACCATTTGTATGTATCTCATAATGAAAGTTGCTCCTTGAATGAGTATAAATTGAATAAAAATAATTATTTTATTTGTTCTACAAAACAATATTGTTGGCAATACTGATTTTGAAATGATGAAAAATGTTCTGCCTCGCGTTGGGCACTAAAATTTTTATGATTTCTTCTTGTTCCTTTGTTCTTTCATTTTATCTGAGAATTTGGAATCAAATCGAAAACAACTTAAAAATTTCCGACTCTCAACCGCGACTGACAGTTTAGTTATGAAAGATTTAGATATTCTAAATTGAATAATTTGAATAATTAACAATTCCAAATAAGAACAAATTCTGATATTCGAAATTTCCATCAGAATAATTACTCAAACTAACAACTCCTTCCTAATAACAAAAATTAATACTCTATGATCTAATTATTCAATATCCACGAATTAAAATTCTAGGTTTTATCATGTTGAATTTTTTCTTGTATACTCCAATCACTCCGCTGGTGCCTTCTTGGCTTTCTGTTCACCATTTCTTCATCCATTCTTCCATTATTACCTTGTTTTGATTTTCCTCAGTCTCCAAGGTAAAATCTTATTTTTTTCAATTTAACGATATTTTCACCATCCCTCATTTTCAGGTATATTCTTGTTATCTTTTATCTTTAATCCCATTCAATTTGCCTTCATTTCATAACTTATTTTCAACATTCTTTTTCCGATTTTATTTTATTTTTCAATTTTCAATTTTTGCCTTTTTCAATTTTCTTCTCATTTCCATGGTTTTCAATTTCAAATATACATATACACTTTTTTGTTTTATCTTATCTAATTGTAATACATATTCCTTGGAATCCACATGCTTTCTTAACTTAATTTTCTATTTACAGCTTTATATCTTCAAAAGAAAGACTCAATTGCATCGGAAAACAACAATTGCACTTTAATATTGAATTTCGATTATGATAATGTTGAATTGAACAATTTGAAATTGATTATAAATAAAGTGAAATTTCAAAACCCTACCGATTGATTTTTTTCAAGCATGTACTTGAAATTCAGCCAGTGAATGTATTATACTTGTATCCTTCTATTGAATTTTGAATGAAATATGAAATTCTGAACAATAACGTAACCTCGGTTTGAAAAAAATTACCGAATGGGTATATCCACTCTTTTCCGATATTTTTTAAATAGGATACCATAACATATCCTGTGCGCCATCGATCAGATTACAATTGATTGATTTTTTGTCTCTAAGTTTTCCGAAAACTTTATTAGTTGATCATGAATTGTCCTTGGTTGTGATATTTTTTATGTATTTCCTATTGTCTCATTCAAAGCTTTCCTGATTATTCATTCTTAGACATCGATCACCCGAAATTCGATGTTCCTGTAGACATTCATTCTGACTAACTGAAATAATGGTATTTCGTAGCTGAAGTTTTTGTGATATTCAGTAAATGATTCCACCTGCCTCAATATTCTTTTGTGTTTTCCGGCACAAAGGAACAAACAATGAAATGTAATTCAAATATCATGGTGAGGATAACTTTCACCATTGACGACATGTGTTGATTCTGAAACATTTTCTTAATAAAGCAATGTGAATAATAGACTTAAGAACTGTCTCATTGTTCGTCCTATCTCATTTCTTCAGTTGAATTGGAAGCGAGATTGGAGGCCTATATTAAACACTTTCATAACCAGATAATTCACCTCAAGCTGTGGTTCTTTTATCTGATATTATTGGATCATAACGCAGTTTTTGTTTTGCGTATCGTATGTGTGGTTAAATTCATTTTTTGGTAGGCTTCACTTCTTGTAGTAGATTTACAATACACATTTATGTATTTACTTAGGGTGATAATTCTCTACAGCTATGTCACCATATAATATTTTCAGAGCGTCTTTCTGCTTAACGATTAAATGTTTTTCTTTCAGATGAATCAATGCAGATGTGGATGTAAAAGTACAAAATATAACTAGGTGCAGTAATTAGTTCTCCTACATTTGGGCTGATAAATAAAAACGAAATATAATAATTTTGGTCTTGACTTATTCGTGGAATTCCAGGGAGGGTTTAAAAGGTGAGAAAACATAAAAATGCAAGGTATTTAATATGGTTTTTCCTCAGAAATAAAGGTGATCGATTCTCATTGATTTTCTATGATCATCGATATCTGACAATTAAATCAATGTTTTAAAATTGATTTAACATTATTTTTAACTTCTCGATTTCAATAATTTCCTCAAGTAAGGACGACGCAAAAGTTGCACAATACACGAATGTAATGAATTAATAATATAAATAATCAAGTAATAATTCGATTAACATCAAGTATCATGTTCGGTTATCTATGTATCTATGTTATTATAGGCTTGGGTGATCATTTATGAAAGTGACATTTCAAGTTACGTCCTCTTTTTGCAGTTGATCTTTTGTGATAGATACAACTTACCTCAAAGTGTACGGGAACTTTTGTGTCAACTTGGTTAATTTCAATTTGCGATGCCGAGAAGAAGAAAACCTGAGATAGGAAGTCGCAGTCATTCAAGTGTACGGAGAGATACATATCGTGCTCACCGCACTGATGGTCAGATAGAGATATTTTAAGAAAGTAGTCGCATCACTACGTCACAATTGCGCTCACTCAAATATTATGTTTGCGTTCAGGAATTTATTTTGTGACGAAACATTATATTCATGAATCTGAAAAGAAATAATCTGCTTTTTATTTATCAACCGAGGCAGTACGGAATCTGCTGGGTCAGCTAGTACAATAACAAAATAAGTGGTTATTCTGTAAACTACAGGTATAAACAGATATCGCGGATCTGTGGTCCTGAACGTGATTTTTAATAGAATTAATTACAAAATAACAACAGCCATTATTCAAACTAATGTAAGAAATTCCAATATGAAAGAGGACAAATAATTTTCATTTTGGATCTACCATAGAATAGAATACTCAAATCCTTATATTTAAACTCCTTCTGAATTTAGTTGGTACACATAAATAGGTAGGTATTTATTGAATCAGAAACAAATATCGATTGAAATATGTTCCATGGCATTAAAAAAAAAATTCTAAAAACAGTTTCTCAGATAGAATCAATTAAATTGTCATAATAATATTCCATTACAATCACAGTTGCGCTATCTATTTCATCAAACTGAGGCCAGGTCTAGTAGAACGAGCGGAACCGTTGTGGTGTGAAGTCACACAGTAACCATCCATAGCCCTGAAAAATTCAATATTCACGGGGCTGTAAAATCTGAACTACACTGCGCAAAAAAATTAACGCACAGTATGGAAATCTCAAATTTATTCTACAACTGAAGGTGTTCTCAATGATAAATATTTTTATCAGAATTATGCATGCATATTTTATCCACTTTCAATGTTTTTCTTCAATACAAATGTTTTTTCCCAGCAGGAATGAAGATGATATTATCAGATTTTGAATATATTGGCTCCATTCTAAAATCAGTGGTTCTCGATCAATTCTAGTCATCAATAGTTTTTCTTTCGTTTGATTTTCTACACTCGATCTCTATGCAACGCGAAACACGCAATTTGACCCAAGAGGAATGTGTCCAAGTGGTAGTTTTGCGAGAAGAAGGGTGGTCATACACAAGAATTGCAGAAAGGTTTGGAGTTTCCCATACAAGTGTGTCCAGAATGTTGCAGCGCTTCAGGGAGACAGGTGTGAATGTCCGAAGACCAGGACAGGGTAGACCACGGGTAACAACTGCCATTCAAGAACGTTACTTGAGCGTTTCTTCGTTGAGACAACGGTTGGCAACCGCTCGCCTCCTTCAAAATAAGCTTGAGCAAACTCATGGGGTGCAAATTAGCACTCAAACAATAGGAAATTGCCTGAGAGAATATGATTTAAGGCCTCGTGTCGGGCAAGATGCTCAGCTCTTACCGCAGCCCATCGAAGGGCGCGTTTTAATTTTGCAACAGAGCATATCCATTGGAAAGAGGCCGATTGGGAAAGAGTTCTCTTCACAGATGAGTCTAGATTCTGCCTCTACCATTCCTGTGATTGACGTTCCTTGTGTACAGACGTCCACATGAAAGATATGCTCAGTGCAATGTCCTGAATACTACTGGTTTCGGGGGAGAATGGATTATGGTATGGGGTGGAATATCTTTGACTGATCGCACAGACCTGGTGGTCGTTGATAATGGAGTTATGAATGCTGATAAGTATATGAGGTACATTCTTGAAGAGCATGTTGTGCCATTTGCCCCATACATTGGTAAAAAATTCATTTTTATGGACGATAATTCAAGACCCTATCGTGCGCGCATCGTTCAGGAGTACCTCAATAGAAGGCTGAGAAGTTCAGAAAATCATCCAGCTACTCTTAATGACTTAGGAATCGAACTCGGAGAAATCTGGGAAGGATTAGATCAGAACATTTTAAGATCACTCATTTTGAGTATGAACCGTCGTTGACGAGCTGTAATTAAAGCAAGGGGTGGAAATACCAAGTATTAAATCACTTCTCAGCATTTCAGTATTTTGAATATTGTTCATTCCTCTTCTTTCACATAAGATTCGGTGAAATCCTGAATTTTTCTTCCATTTAATGTGTCCTGTTTCGTTCAAAACATTCCCGAGAGAACATAAAAAATAAGTTTACTTTCATTAAAATTGAGATTTTCAGAATGTGCGTTAATTTTGTTGCGCAGTGTACTTGGTTTTTCCGACTGAAACAAAAACTAGTGATTTCAAATACAAATAGGTTATACTGTGACGAAGTTTCAATCGATTCTGCATTCCTGAGAACAATCCTCCTTGGTACATTGAATGGGAATCGAAGAGTTTTTCTTGGTCGCGCCACTGGCAATACGTAAGGCCAATAGCGGAGATTCCAGAAGAGATACGTGCAGCGCCCATTTCTTCTTCTTGCTAGGCAATTTATAAAATCCCCCGCAGCTTCGCCAAATATAAAAAACGGCCGTAATTATCACATGAAATATCGGTTATCAATCACAAACGCGCAACGAAAAAACCTCCTTGAAACCGTAGGAGATTGTTCGGATAACTTACATGTTATAATCATGAATGTTACGGCCGATTCTTTTCTCGAATACCAATTTTTGAATGAAGTGGTGCGAAATTGCAACCTTTTCTGTAGAATATTATAATTTCGATACAGAGTATAATATAGATAATACACTCTGAGTTGCAGCAACGTCAATTAAAATTCAACGATCCATTACGATTTGAATCGTTCATTAAATCGGATATTCCATAGACGGTAGACATGAATACTCCGTTTAGCGGAGGATTAGACTTTTGAAGGTCCTTTAGATTTTAATTGACATTGCTGCAACCTTTTATTAATTGTTCTGAACTTGGTCAAGATAATATGCAAATGATTTTTTCTTCAACTGCCATTAGAAGTGATAAGGTGATATGGAAGCATGTTAAAAATATTTTTAAAACTACATCTTTTAAAGATGCAATTCCAATTTCAGGAATCGCAAATTTTTATCATCAATATTTAACAATCATTACTTATGAACTAAATCATTGCGACTTGTGGAAGCCTCCCAACACATTACTAGAATCCTCTGATATACAGGGTGATCCAGGGTAGATGGTACATAAGACGTTTGCGGAAAACGGAAAGCAAGAATTCATTTAAAATTTGGTTTCTTGAACAAGAGCAGATGCAATATCGATCTGAAATATTTTCAGTGATGCGGTGTTGCCGCTTATGTCAAGAAGTAGTAACTACTGTGTTAATTCAGATGGCACAACCTGTATATTATTGCATTTTTCTATTCATCGTAGTAACACGATTATTTTGATATCAGTTTTCCATAATTCTCTTCAGCGGTTTCTGAGTAGTTGAATGATTTCCTCTTTTTCTGTGCAAAACCTTGCTTTGGTTAAACATCAGTAACTTCCATACTATTAATGTTAGGAATCTGAAATTTCGTATGTAATATGCCAAGATCCTATGCATCATGCACGTGTTACGAGATACGTTTCCCATTATACAGAGTCATTCAAAATTCGATTTTTAATCGAAATATACAAAAACCGTTGAAAGAGCATTTTTCTCAACGGAAAATTGCCCACGTTTTATAGTTGCGAACCTCCTGAAACTGCTAACCTAAACAAGCTCAAAATGAACGTTTGATACATACTAACTCTAGTGGATTGCTCTGATTTGCTGATGATGAATATGAGCTAAAAACTACCAAATAATAAATGAATTCTAATAATGTTCATTCCTCGAACGATTCGGCGGTTCTAGCCAAAAAAAAAATTGAATCTCTGATGCACGAACATCTCTAAACAGGATGAGAATTCACATTATGCAGATTTGACAATTAGTTTGTTGATAATAATACATTCGCTCATTCTTCATGGTAGGTATAAGAAAAATAATGAGTGAAATGGAAAGAAATACCATCCAAATAAAATTTTGATGAATTTGTTCATTCACCACGGACAATGTGATTAAGTAGGTAACAGCAAGAACATGCAGAAGGTTGAATGAAATATTTCCCGATGAACAGGTTAGCACGTGCGCAAATATAAAATTTCAGTTCCACGCAGAATCTTACAATTTAGGTATATAAATGTGACATATCATTTGAAAGGTAATTAAATTTTCCTCCAGCAATTCTTGAAATAAACAGGCTTCCTATTTGAAAAAATTCACTTTCAACCGTTTTTGTATATCTCGATAAACCAACGAATTTTGAATGACCCTGTATGAAAAGAAGCGTATTTCGTAACACCTGCATGATGCATAGAATCTCAGCATTGTGCATACGAAATTTCAGTTTCCCAAGATTCATAGTATGGAAGTTCTGGATGTTTAACCAAAGCTTTGTTTTGCACAAAAAAAAAGGAAATAATTTAATTACTCAAAATTGGCTGAAGGTAAGTATGATAAGGTGATATCAAATTAATCGTGTTACTACGAATATAAAATTGCAATAATATACTGGATGTGCCATTTGAAATAACAAAGTAGTTACCACTTTTTGATATAAGCGGCAACACCGCTTCACTGAAAATATTTTAGATCGATAGAGCGTCTGTTCTTGTTTAAGAAACCAAATTTTCAATGAATTCCTGCTTTCCGTTTTCCGTAAACGTCTTACGTACCATCGACCGTGGATCATCTTACACACTGTCATAAATGATATATACATGTGGTGAACTCATTCGACAAGATTAAACTTCAAATATTTTTTCTGAAAATGTCATGTGTTTTCTTGAGTTTCAGAGTGTACAAACCTCTAGTTGCTCAAGAAATATAGTTCTTTTTATACGAAAGACCATTTCCTTGAATAATTGTCAATATTGAATAATTTCTCTCAAAAGAAACGATTGTTGTGATTTTAATGATAAAAAGAAAAAGTTGATGTGGAAAAAACCTTGATTCCGCTCATTTGTGAAACAATAGAATGGGTTTATGAACAGTACTGAGGAGAAATAAATATTTATTTTTTCAATATTTTTTCACCACTTGTCGGTACTTAGGTATATGCATAACGAACATGGTACGCCAGTACTGATTAGAATATGAGATTGCTGGTTAACTCTTTAGATCAGAATCGATAATGTTTGAGAAAAAAAATTATAGTTGTCGAATCTAACGATAAAAAAATGCCATTCATAAGAATTGACAAAAAATGCATGATTTTTGCAATCTTTATATTCGCTGACATAGTTTACAAGTTGAAATATAAGTTATTTATGTTTCGCATTTCACATAAATATGTGTTAACGTCGAATGAAAATTAATTTGGACTCTGTGAAATTATTCATATTGAGTGAAAAATTAAGAAATATGTTCTCCAAATTTCCAATGATCGACAACTAAATAATACGGTAAACCAATAGGTAATCCACATGTACATGAGAGTAAGTTATGACACAGGTGCAACAGGTATTTATATTCTTAAACGAGTTGAAAGTTTATGAACGAGTTTTATTTATTCAGCAAATTCGGTGATTTTTGCAATGAAAAAAAATCGCAGAAACGGTTTTCTATCTCATAAATTTGACATATAATAAATAAGTCTGTGACAGAAGGCCAACATTTAATCAATAAATATTATTATGCAAGCTGTGCTTGAATGAAATATTGTCGCATGATTTTGTTTTACAAGATGTGGCGGAGTGATTTCATTTGACACAGAATTAGAGAAAAGTGTACACTAATCATGTTCAAATCTGAAAATAAGTATCAATTACTATACCATTCTATCCTACGTATGAAAAAATTTGAAAAAAAAATAATATTTTTCATAATAAAAAACAAAACAGTTGAGAATAACACCACAAGTAAAAAACTTACATCTTGGTCTTCAATACATTTTTTAAACAGTAAGAAGCAGTAATCGGTGTTTGACATTTTTGACATATCCAATCATTATAATCATATTTGGATTTCTCAAAATGTTTTCTGGATATTCAAACGATGAAATTCATGATGAATGTAACAGAAAATTATATTATTAGAATCTGCCTGACTTTTAACGAGAAGTATTTCCTTCTATTTGACATGATATCACGAGAATTTGAATTCATCATTGAAAAGTCTAGAAGTCTTTATGTATGTATGTATTTCCATGCATTCTGGATTTCTGTGAAACCCCTCATAAGCTACTTAAAGCTTGTGCGAGTTAGAATCATGGTGTTCTGTGGAATACAAATATAACTATAAGAACCAAGGATTATATCTGTCACTTGTGAGTTTCCAGTAATACATCTTCTGTAAATACTGATTTTTATTGTGAATTTAACTGAACGTACGTACCATATAAATACAGAAAATCCTGAATAACTTGAAAAATATTGAATTCAGGAGTAAACATATCACCATTATTTTATTCTTTACAATCCAACGCAATCCAAAAACAAAAGTTATGAGCTGAATTTCTCAATTTACGACACGATGTTTGAAACACTCTGTAAGGTTCACCTAAAAATTCAGGAAAAGTAGAATATTCCCACATTCTAATTCTTTGAAAATATGAAAATGGTTCAAGCTCAAGTCATTAAGATTTAGGAATAACGAAGGCAATACGGATTTTTTTTCAGTGTTTTTGCGATATCTCAAAAGCTTTGCAATCAAAAGTTATTCAGAATTGAATACACGATGGTGAAATCTATTTCCATCCCTTGCATAACTGAAAGTGGACAGGCTTCGAGAATATTTCAGCTTAATCTAGGATGTCGAACAATATAATAACATCAATTTTCAGATTTCAAACGGGACAAGTTCTCCAGAATCGTCTAAAAGGAACTCGAACTTGTGACACCTTGTATTTGGTTTACTATTTTTCAGTCAAACATTCATCCAACTTCCATTGATCGACTCTCACGTCCATATTAAGAACAGAGTATGTTTAAGGTGTAACTCATATCGACGCCTCTTTTTCGCCTAAAAAGATAAGATTAATAGTGATGATTTGATAATGCAAAAGCAAAATAACAATTTGAAACTGTTAGTACCTCATCAGCAAGTAAGCCATTTTTTGGGGAGGATGGGTTAAGTAAAATTATTATTGTATTCGACAATAATTTTCAAACTTAAAATTTATAAATTGTTGCATGAAAATTTTAATGAGATCGTTAGAGAATTCCGACACTTTCAATATCCGAGACATTCACCTTTCATACCCGAACAATTCACTAGGTTCACTAATTATGCTGGTTGGTCATTTATCCACCAGAGGGCGTCCACATTTTTATTTATTAGTTTCGCCAATAAACCCAGATTGCACGTACCACCACGTGTCATCTGCAACTAATCCAATTCCGGAGATAAACCGGACAGCAATGAAGAACGAGCGCGATATTCAGCACATAACAACACTGACCTTCAAAGATGGGTCGAGGTGAGCGCCAAACGCCGAGCGCGGTGCTCGCCGGAAACTCTCTCTAAGCCGCTGCAAGAACCCACTGGCCGACTGGCAAAATCGAGACAGTATGAAAACGACATCGGTGAGGAGTGCGTCGCTGCGTGTCGCAAAAATACGAGCACGTAAACATGAACGGCGTCCTTTGTTTGTTAGAAAAGCCGTTCTTAACTCGGGATCCCATCCAACAGACGCAAATCCTGGCGGCTGGCCGACCTCTTCCGACCCTCAAGATGGCCAACCTGGAGGTCGTGGACGGCAACACCATCGTGCATTACTTCAACGCCGAAATTTACAAGAAGAACGATTGGATCTGCGGCTGCACAAGAACCAACAGTTTCTTCTGTTTCCCGTGTCTTTTATTCGGCGGCGACGATGCTTGGTCTTCAACAGGTTTCGCCAACTTGGTACACCTCACCAACGCCAGCTCCAAGCATGAACTGAGCCCCGTCCACATGCAAAACACGGTCAAATACTCCAAATACTCCAAGAACTCTAGAGACCCAACTGAATGCGTCCAACACCAAAACACTCGAGCCGAGAGGAACTTAGACGTTCTGGAAGCCATCATCGACACCGTCAAGTTTTGTGCTTTCAACTCCATTCCAATCTTCGATCAGTCGGAATTGATAGAGAATTCTTTCGATGACATCTTCATGCTAACCATACCGTCAGATTTATCCGTGAAGAATTACTTACAGAAGGAACCGTTCGATGACTTGGCTACTCTGAAAATGGACATTTTGAAAGCCGTTGCTGATGTCGTAAGGGATCAAATAATCGAGGAAGTACGTGCAGCTAGGTTCCTCGCATTGATAGTGGAAGTTGGCGACATTCAGCACCCCAGGATAATCATCTTGAGGTACCTAAAAGGGTGCGACATCGTTGAAAGAATTTGGAAGCTGGTGAACGTTGAAAGCATGAACCGTTTCCTAGATATCCTCTTAGGTGATCTCCGTGTCATTGTACAAGACCCCACTGTACTGATTTCCCAAAGCATCGACCAGATGCCCCTCAAGAAGCAAGATCCGGTGTGTAAACTCTACTCGAAAATACAAACCTACTTTTCTCAAGCCCAACTGGTCCACTTTTACGGGCACGATCTCTTCCACATCATATACGGCGTTTCTGGCTTCCAAAAACTGTTCCAAGAGTTCTGTGGCGTGGTTTGGGGTATTTCCGAGTTACTGACGCACTCCGAAAAAATCAAAACAACCTTCGAGGAGGTCAGGAATCGGCTGTACGCCACAAGTGAAAAGAAGATCAAACCTCCAGATTTCACGAACCATAAAATCGAAAGTGTGTATCTGTATTGGGAAGTGATTCTTCAAACCCTGAAAACCGTGTTGGCTGCTTCTTCGAACTACCCAGATAACCACGTGTGCCTCGCTGATAGTTTCTTACTCGCACTACAAGACAAACTCAACGTCTACTTGCTTGAAACGTTTTACAAGATGATTCCGCATTTCCAGAAAATATTAACAGACTACGAGAATTGTGTGAATCCTACATACAATCCAAGTATTGAGGACATCCGTTTGATAATAGATGCTGAAGCGCCTGAAGCCCATGATCAGGAACAACAAGAGGTCCAAGTTAAACGCGAAAACGACTTGGAAATCCATGAGGTCGATCTAACAAGCGTTAAAACAGAATCACCAGATTACACGATAGTGCCATATAGTCAGCCTTTACCAACAACATCCAAACGAAAATGGGACGATGAATTTCTGGACAAAAAGAGAGAAACCACAGTCAAGATCGTCCACAGTGTTCTGATTCAAATCCAGGAACTGCTGAAATACAGGGGAAACATGTACGTGTCCCAACTGATTGATCCCAAGAACTTCGAAAAGTTCAGTACCATATTTCCTGAAAATTTCGTTACTACCGCACTGGCGGAACTGCATTTTTTTTCTGCGTTCGAAGGCATGAAACTGCGTAACGAGCTGAAGGTGTTGTACGATCAGTCTGATTTCCAATCACTTTCGAGTTCCTGCGATGTTCTGAGAGAAATATGCGAGAAAAAATTGACACCAACGTTTCCGGAAACTATCAAGCTTCTCAAGACTGGTCTCACGTTTCCATCAACAACAAACGATCCGAAGAGATGTTTCGACACCAAGATGAAGGTTCAAAGATTCTTGAAGGACTCCCAGGGGTTCAAACATTTGGACTGTCTGGTATACTTTGACTGTGAGAGGGAGCTTGTCGACAGTATTGAAGACTTCAACAAGAAGGTGATACTTAAAGTCCTGAAACTACGTAATCGAGCTGAACATTTCAAAGTTGTAGGATTTAAAGGATGAATGTTTGTGGTAAGTTCCTTAATTGATTGAATAGGAATATTTTTTCATACTTAAGGGATAACTTAATCACCAATAAGGATTGTATGTCGATATGAAAGGGAGAATATCAAAATATTGAATGTTAATAAATTAAGAATTTGAAATCAAAATTGAATTGATTCTGCTTTCGGAAATACATTTCGTGATCTGAAAATTCCAATACCTTCGAAAAACCATTGCATAAGTGATCATGCACGATTGAATTAATTATTCCGTTTAAAAAAGGTTTTTCAGATTAATTAAAAAAGTTCATAAAGGAGACCAGCAATTGATTTTTCTCCTCTACACTCCGAAATGCAAGTGAAAAATTATCAAAAACTCAAAGTATATGTTTCGTATGACCTATCATTAGTATACAGGGTGATCCACCGTCGTTGGTAGGTTAGTAGTACCTTCTTCGTCATTTCAAAATGGCAATGCAATATTATTGCATTCATCGTAGTAACACGATTATTTTGGTAACGCTTTGTCATACTTATCTTCAGCGGTTCCTTAGTAATTAAATGATTTCCTCTTTTTTTGTGCAAAACATAGCTTTGGTTAAATGTTCATAACTTCAATACTATTAATCTTAGGAATACAGGATCATAAAAAATTCGATGGTTTATCGAGACATACAAAAACGATTGAAAGTGCATTTTTTCAAATGGGATGCCCTATTTATTTCAAGTAATACGGAAAGAAAATTGAATTTCCCTCGGGATTTCCTTTCAAATGATATATCACATTCCTATACCTAGATTGTAAGATTCTGCGTTGAACTGAAAGTTTATAGTTGCGCATGTGCGAACCCGTTTATCGAGAAACATTTCATTGAACCTTCTGCAGGTTCTTGCTGTTATTTGGTCACATTGCCCATGGTGACTGAACAAATTCTTCAAAATTTCATTTGGATAGGTACTTCCGAGGGTACTTCTTTCCATTTCACCTAATATTTTTCTTATACTATGAAGAATGTGCGAATGTATCATCATCAACAAACTAATTGTCAAATCAGCATAATGTCAATTTTTATCGTGTTAACGTATTAAATTGGTATCTACGATGATTACCTACCTGTTCAGACAATTTGAGATGTACAGGGTGGGCATATTTCGATGTTTTAGCACTACAACTTTCGAACCAGACGAGATAGACAAAATCTGATACCCCATTCTCGATCTCTTTTTCGGAGAAACTAATAAAAGTTGTATTCATTTTTGGCTACCTTCTTTTGTTTTCAAGTTATAAGCAAAAATAGGAAAAATGGCGATATCGAAAAAAATTTATATCTCCGCTAATACTGAAGATAGAGCTCTGAAATAAAAACATTCTACAGGCACTTTTTCAAGTAGAATCCAGTGGCATGCTCATCTTTTTTGAACCATTTTTAATTACAAAGCTATGACCCAAAGTTATGTTATTTTAAATGGAAACACTATATTTCTGTGCCATTTTCTGAAAGCTTTATTTTTTCTGATTTCAAAAATATATAACATCGTAAGGTTTGTACCAATATGAGTATAGAAATTGGTCAAAAACCTATTTTCATGTGAGTCTCAATACTTTCTATGGTTTCGACTGTTGATGAGCACAGAAAAATGTAGCTTCCTATAACAAGAGCATAGAAGTGAAAAGACTACTAGAAAGAAATTGTATTAATTATACGATACTAAATTTTTCTGTGCTTATCGACAATTGAAACCATAGAAAGTATTGAGGCTCAGATGAATATAGGTTCTTGACTAATTTCTATACTCAAATTGATTTATTGATACGAACCATAGGACGATGTTATATATTTTAGAAAACAGAAAAAATTAAGGTTTCAGAAAATGGCACAGAAATCTAGTGTTCCTATTCAAAATAACATAACTTTGGGTCATACCTTCGTAATTAAAAATGCTGCAAAAAAGGCGAGCATGGCACTGGATTCTACGTGAAAATGTGCCTGTATAATGTTTTAATTTCAGAGCTCTATCATCAGTATTGGCGGAGATATAAATTTTTTCCGATATCACTATTTTTCCAATTTTCGCTTATAACTGGAAAACAAAAGAAGGTAGCCAAAAATGAATACTACTCTTGTTAGTTTCTCCGAAAAAGAGATCGAGAATGGGGTATCAGATTTTGTCTATCTCCTCTGGTTCAAAAGTTGTAGTGCTAAAACATCGAAATTTGCCCACCCTGTACGTGCATTAGAGATTTAAATTTTTTCTGCTAAAACCACCGAATCATTCGGAGAATGAACATTATTAAAATGAATTTATTATTCGGTATATTTTAGCTCATAATCATCATCAGCCAATCTTAGAACTCCACTGAAGTTAGTTTGTATGATCCGCTCATTTTGAGCTTGTTTTGGTTAGCAGTTTCAGGAACTGTAAAACGTGCGCAACTATAAATTTCAGTTCAACGCAGAATCTTACAATCTAGCTATAGGAATGTGATATATCGTTTAAAAGGAAATTCAATTTTCTTTCTTTCGAATGTCCGATAAACCATCGAATTTTTAAAGACCCTGTATTAAAAGAGGCGTATTTCGGAACACCTGCATGATGCATAGAATCTCAGCATTCTGCATGCAAAGTTACAACCTCCTAAGATTAATAGTTATGAAGTTATGGATGTTTAACCTAAGCTAAGTAAAAAAGAGGAAATCATTTAATTACTCAGGAACCGCTAAAGATAAGTATGAGAAAAAATACCAAAATAACCGTGTCACTACGATAAATAGAAAAATGCAATAACATACAGGGTGTGCCATTCGAAAAAACAAAGTAGGTACTACTTTCTGACATAAGCGGCAACACCGCAGCACTGAAAATATTTTAGATCGATGGAGCAAGGTGTTCTAGCAGACCAAAGGAGGGTTTCACAAAACTTTAATTGTGCGATTAAAAAACCTTACGAGAATTCGAACCAATCGAATCACTCGTTTTGAAATTTCAACGAATCGCGGTGGATCTAATTAATTTGACGTTGACGCCAATCAAAGTTTTGAAAAAGGGACCCTAGAGTGGATAATTTCTGAAGCAAAGTGCGCGGAAGGAGATGGTTTATTCCGATTTTCGGCAAAACTATAAGTCCGACGAAAAAAAGTTCAACTTTTGTATAACACGATTCTATTTCAACCTAACTCGAGATCTAACTCGAGACCTAACTCAAGTTATTTAGTTTTTGGCTTTTTATTTTTATCACAATAAAATTTTTTTCACGAAATTTCATGAAAACCTCGTTTTTAATGTCCCAAGACTTTTCATTCTGTAATTTTTCTCATTCAAAAAATTTATTTTTTCACGTTATTTTGATCTTATATCGAAAAAATAGCCTAATTTTCAATCGGAAAATCTAACGTCACAATACCTTTTTTTTTCAAAAAAGTTGTTGGGTTTTTTGTTTGTTGAAATAAATACTTTCTGATGGTGTGGAAAAAATATATACGTTTCCATTATAAATATTCTCGGCAAATGCGAAGAACTTTGCTGCAGCTGTGAAACAGTTTAAAATCTGGCGGCCGAAATAATGATAATATGAATTCGCACTTACTCAAAAACGTGAAATAACATGTTATCGATAAACAAAAAATGACAAATCCATTAAACATAAAGATGACAAAAAACATGCGAAATTAGTTTTTCTCCATATTATCATGTCATCATGAATATACTGATGACTCCGTTCTTCAGAAACATTTCAAATCATTTCCGAATGAGAGGAATGGTATGTGCATCATTTAAATAACGAAAACCTCGAATATGGTAGACATTTCTTCGCGTTATAGTCGCAGAATTACTATTGGTGTAAACTTCGCTCCATACCTTTCATCATTTTCCTTGTTTGATACAAATTTAGAACTTACAATTTTTAATTGACATATTTTTATTTTTCAGATGCCTGACTATCAAAAGGAAACGTAATACTGTAAGATTGAAGTACAAGTCTCATTTTTCTGTTCCAATTTTCTGTGATTTTGAATAAATATTTTTGTAGAAGTTCTTTCGTTTCAATTCAACGTACATTATAACCGTACAAGGTATTTATTTATAAATGATTGTAATATTACAATGAGCTATGATATTTTTTAATTTGCTGCAGCGACATTGTGTATACAGAGAAATATTTTATGAAACAACCTGAATAAATGACAACCACAAAGTAAGTCATAATCATAATCCAGAGCCGACTACGATGTTACAATCGTTTATGAGTACCCTGTATTTCTACTCCACTCTCGCGGGGATAATCACTTCAAAATGCCTGAAAATAATATGCAAAAATGATAATTTGCATAAACGAACTCTATCGCTTATACATCCTTCAATTTTTATAACAGATGCTCTGATTGGGGAGTTCATCATTATAATATAGATTATATATAGAGTGTCTCAAGGAAGAAAAGCCATCCCCGATATTGATGGGATAAACGAAATTTAATGAGATATATTTATTTTCGGGTTATGCCTTTTGGTTGAAAAATCTTTTTTTTTATGATTTACACACAGGGGCGGTAAACTCGGTCTTGAATGAGTGGCAAATTAAAAAGAGCTTGTATTGGATTTTGAGACGAACATTAATATTATATTAAAAAAAGTGAATTCTATCAAGTATTTAGGCTTAATGATGGATGAAAACTTAAATTTTCAATTGCACTCTGACTATATCATGAGAAAGATGGCTAAGAAAATACATTTTTTGAGGAGAATCAGTCTCAAGATTGATATGAGTACTAGGAATATGTTATTTCATTCGATTATATTACCACATTTGGATTATTGTTCTTCACTTATGTTTAATTTGACCTCAAATAAGCTCAATACATTACAAAAAATGGTAAATAGAGAAATGAGTGTTGTTTTGGCCTGTGCTGGGGGAACACCTATCAGAATAATGTCAGAATCCCTGAATTTGATGAGTGTACGGCAGAGAATTGTTTATACAACGTTAAACCTAATTTACAAAATTAAGCATGGCATTCTTCCAAACTATCTGTCGAAAAAATTGTTGACAACAAATATAAAGGAGCGTCTATAATCTAATTCAAGTAATTTTTTTTTTTTGTAAATTGATTATTATTCATATGCTGTAAATAGTATAATTACTAAATAAAGAGCTATTAATATTATTATTATTATTATTATTATTATAGAATAGAAACCACACTTATGAAAATAATCGTTATTTTTACTTTCTCTTGTGCACTGAGAGAAATCAATTCATTTTGATCAATAAATCATTTATTTCGAGATTACTTAACCGCAGTTATATCCATTCCGTGATTTAATTTATTTATTAACTGACAAATCTTGCCTTTTGAAAAATTCATTAGTATAAAATAAAATATTCATTCATCCGATATTTACTATTAGTTAATATATTTTGGTATTTTGTATTTGAAAATTGGTATTCGAGAAAAATTTCATTTTGTTCGTAGTTGAACAATCTTGAAAAATTGAATTTCTATTTCCATTCATTATAATTTTTTCTTTCAATATGTGCATTTGCAGTATACATTTTGAATCCAAATCCAGTGTGAACAAAAATCGTTCAACACGGTGTCAAAATATTTTCTTATGATAACATGAGATGAAATAATAATAATAATAATATTTTTAGGAATTGCAAATTTTCATTACCATAATTCAACAATAATATTTAATATAATAATAATATATTAACACGGTCACCGCGTCCTCATATGAGGACATACTGTTTCATGACTGATATTCACGAATCTAGTTATTGAGGTCCCTTTGTCAACATTGTCCTCAAATGGGTACATATGCAGTTTGTATTTCCTCAAGTGAGCCATGAAAAATCGTTCGGTTATTGTGAAAAATTCAGGTTGCAAAGGTAAAACCGCACTTTTTTATACGTCAAATGGATCAATCTATGTTTCCATCGAGAAAAATTGTTTTTGTGGCTTTCATAATCCAACTAATAAGAAAAAGTTCAGTTTGTGTTCTCTTTCATGTAAGTAATTATAAATCTAACTGAACTAATAAATTATGTTTTAAAGCTGATTTGCGGTGCTTGGGAGGCAAAATGAACATAAGAAAAATCTTAATTTAAATTATAGAAAAGATTCCACAGGTCATATATTTTTTTAATGAAATATTAAAAAGTCCTGACCGAAAGGGTTAATTCTTTCAGACATAACAATGTATGTATGTAAGTCACAAATGCACAAAATAATTCAGACAATTGTCTAAATGATTATAAAAACATTTTTAGACGTTAAGACTTAATAACTAAAGAACATCAATGTTAATTATGCAACTAGAACTGGATGATGACGTTCCAAAATCTGCTGAGTTGTTAAAACTTGAGGGAATTGTTCCCGCAATGACATTTCTATTAGCAATGGAATTATCTACATAGCCCTCGGCTACCGTCGTAGGCCTCCACCCACCATGGATTTAATTTATCTCCGTAATATTTGGATAGCAAAGAAGCTGGGGATTTACGAAA
This sequence comes from Hippodamia convergens, assembly GCA_038502775.1. Lineage (NCBI taxonomy): Eukaryota > Metazoa > Arthropoda > Insecta > Coleoptera > Coccinellidae > Hippodamia > Hippodamia convergens. The sequence continues at coordinate 33,118,613 of CM076607.1, read as the reverse complement.
ACAGTGGCTTTCTTTGGCAATTTGAGAAATTCGGCTGAGCTGATTTTTTAGGTGGGGAGTTACAGAGTTGCTGTTCTTGCTGACACTTCAATATCAACAAGCACAACCAAATCAACACTTTTATTAATTATTCCACTATCCTCAAACATATCAAGCGGTCAAGAACCAAGGACAAAATTTCAACAAAAACTCTATTTAAATGACAGCGTTGGAAACGTTTGCCAAAAGTTCGTTAGTCACCAAAAAACCTCAATTCCAACACTCGCATCATAAATATCTATTTTCGTACATGAATGGAGAGTTTTATCATTAATATTCATTTATGGATCTGCATTCATTCCGAAACAGAGTTTCGACGATCGATAGTGGTGAAAATGTTCTTTGTTCTTTCTCTCACAATACCTTTTGAGTCTCCTGCAATATATTCCGTCTATCTATATTCCTCCCGAAGAGGATTCTTATGAAATTCCCGTCTGCTTGCATCTCCTACTCCAAAGCCTCAAGAACCCCTGAATTATGTAAGGCATATAAATTAATCCTCTCAAGCGAAGTAATAAATCCTCTCCATTTTCTCCAGGACGAGGACACAATTCATCGCAATTTTCTGAATCCCATGAATCGTAAATCACGTGTAGATAATGCGAAGCAGCCTGGCGAGATTCAATAAGATCTAAGTAGGATGGGAGTGGGCCTGAATCAATACAGATCTAGATCTATACATAGATCTGTCGTCATGAAATATCAAATATCGTGTGTACTCTCCAACAGCGATAATTTACGACAGAATATGAGGATGACCCTGCGATTATGTTGCTTCGTGGGTGGTGGATGTTAAAAAAAAAGATATATTCGTTGCGTGTCACGTTTTCGCTTTGTCACCATGGCAAACATTAATTTGAAAGGTGTCTCGAGGCAGTGTGTTTTCTCGAAATGCCACATTGTTTACATTCGGCGCTAATGAGATTGGTTCGGAGGATACGAAAATTTTATAGGTTATTACCATAAGAGTCTTGTGAAAGAATGCGAAACATTCACATATTCATTGATTTCACCAGTTAGAAAGGCTGATACGCCACAGATGTGGTATTCCTTTTGAGAAATACCTTCTGAAACTCTAAAACTTGGTCATGAAATGTCGATTGGTTAGATTGAAACTTTTTAGAGTCAATCATCAATTTCAATCTTAATTCTTTGCACACACTAGAATTATCTATCGAATTAATTTTATTGAAGGAAAACGTGGAAAATGAATTTGTAGGAATAGTACAATAAATGCTCAACAGATTAGCCTTTAATGCATATATTCGGCGACGTTTCGCAGATTCTCATCTGCTTCTTCTGGCCTAGAATCGAATAAAACAATAAATAACTTCAACACAATACACAAATTATATAAAATAAACTACCTCTATATGCTGGAAATAGCAGGATCTTGAAAAGTACAGTAGTTTCAAAAAAAAAACACGGCATAAAATTTGACAGTGATAACAATCAAATTCAAAAGCCATCCATCGTAACCCCTGAATTGAAATGACGCACGCAACCAGAATAATGTGATAGTTCTCGAATTATCAACACATTGCATTCTTCTTCCACTGTCATGTCCCCATGTAGGTTTCAACTAAACCAGTTGATTTTCTTTTTATACTCTTGAAGTTGTTTAGTATCAAGTTGTACAATACGCTAAGATTATTTGTGTCTGATCTAAGATTGACAGATTCATTCATGTTAATATGAATCATCTCGAGAATATTCCCTTTTTTCGACTGTCTCTCATTGCCAAGAATTCTCACATTTTCAAAATTGAACTTATGAATTTCTTGGAAGTAATGTGAGCATGGTGCCATTTTTTCTATATTCTTTACATCCCTTACATTATATTTATGTTGTTTCATTCTATTGGGTAAATGTTGTCTAATTTGTCCGACTTATATTTTATCACAATCTAAACATGAGATTCCATATATTCCATACAAATTCATTTTTTATGTTAATCTTGGAGGACGATTATCGAAATTATGATTGAAGGAAAAGTTACAGATTGAGTTGAGAGTCCCAAACAATATCAGGAGAGTAGGAACAACGATAATTATAGTCCATTTGGGAATTATTGACATCTCGGGCGGTCGAGGAAAATCGAAATTATGTTCGTAATATTCTATCCGTAACATTTTGAGTTGTAGGATTCAGAATTGTTTTAATAAAAACACTGACTTCAATTCTTTTAATTTTAAGTTAACGCAGATATTTTTTATTCAAAATTGTTTCTGTATTTACTTGATTCAATCAACAAATTATTTCCCCATTTTAGTATTGCAATAATTATCTATTCGCCAGTTATTCATCTGAATTACACCTTTCCAAGGTTTGATCTGCTTGACGATTGACGATTGATTATTGAAAATTCATATTGACATCATATGAAGTAATCAAGTTATATATAAGTTAATGTAGCTGTTGGATCAATAATTAAAAGCAATAACATTATAAACCAACATACTTTATTAAAGACACTAATTTTGAGACTTGAAATTCAATTGTGTACGTCACAACTTTTTATGTAAGTAATAAATGGATCTTTCAATTCTAATTTCAAATTGTGTTTCTTTCTTATCATATAATGAAACCCTTTCATCAATCAATTCGGCCACACTCTGAAGCTGCCACAGATAACTTCATGTCGAACTTATACAGGGGGGTCCAGATTTCTGCTCTTCAACTTTGTCATCCGATGGAATGCCTTTTCTCATAAAAAAAAATCAAATGAACATAATGTCCTAACATTTTTCATTTCATAAATGCATTGTGGTAATGTTTGAAAAAAAATTCTTTCTTACTACTATTCTACTGCCTTCTTTTCGAGAAATTATTTTATTATTTCAATAAAAAAAATCCATGTTAATAGTGAAATAAAATATAGGGGATTTCATTTAAAGCCATCCTGCTGAAATTATACACTTTCTATCTCGGAATCTTTCAGCCTTGAGTGATTATTTACATGATTATTACCAATAATACTACACAGCTACATTATTTCTCTGTTTAACAAGCATACAAATTCAGGATTCGAAATGAAAATAACGTGGAATGCGACAACATGAAATCTATCATCCATTGAATAATGAAGACTTCATGCTGGGCTGTCGTTACAGTATGATTGTACTATTTACAATACATTTTGAATAGGAAAATACAAAAGTACTTTTTATCAGGAAAATATGAATTCTAGTACAATTTGGAAAATGAACGCGAAATGTACTTTGAATTAATGTAATGAGGCAATGTATGAGGCAACTTTGCAATAATAATATAGGTATAAATATTTATTTGTACATACATCTTCAACTTATTTCCTTAAATTAAAGGAACCTAATGAATCATGTGTTTTCATGTGAATTACCATGAATATGCTCACAAATTCTCCACATATTCTTGGAACAGAACAATATATTCCTTTATATAATATAGCTTCATTTCAACTGAATAAGAACTTGAAAACATATTATGGCGTTTAATTCTTCTCTATAGATCATTGTATTTATATTATTGGATTTCCCATTTGAAGAATTATTCGAGAAAATCAGAAAACTGCTAATTTCGTGTGAACTTATAATGATAAGAAATATTGAGGTAAAATTATGGTTCTTTTTGTTGGTTTTTTACCAATATAAACGCATTTAGCTATACCTCAACAAATGGGTAAACAGTAAAAGCTTTTTATGAAGTTCAGCAGATGGCGCTTTTTTAGATTTTCAAAGGCCAAAAAGTAGGTACAATTGGGGATGGAAGCATGGTTGATGGAAATATTACGGAAAGTTACGTAGCTGAGAGCCTCAACAATAAAAAGGAAGTAGCGAATAAAATTTTATACAATAAGAACCAGTCATTAATCTCTTGCACTGCTAGCATAATGACAGAAAGTCGGTTAGAAATGAAGGATCTGTGGATTCAGAAAATGTAATACACAAAACATGGTTAATATTGTGAGTGATTGTAAGAATTGTGCCATTAATATTCATTTCAATTAATATCACCCAATGTTTGTCCGGATTTTTGTAATATGTTAACGAAAAAAAAAGTTACTTATGATAATTTTCGATTATTATTTCCCTAGGGATGTAGGTTGACTTACATCCTGTCATTAAGGGCAAACAATACCTTGTTGAGTAACTTTCACTCACGTTTGTTAAAGCAGTCAGGGCCGCCGCCAGGGCCGGCAAACCGGACAGTCTGCCGGGGCGGCAAATTCTAAGGGCGGCAAAATCAGTTTCGTCATACTAGATTTTTTTTCCTTTGAAATCGAAAACCCGCCTGTTATTGAAAGTGAAAAACACGACCAGACTCAGGGGCGGCTTTATGAGTCTGGTCAACCAAATACATCACACTTGTACACAAATAACCAGATAAAAATGTAATTAAAACAATACAAGAGTAATACGATCGAAGCTCCAGCATTCTACTCATAAATAAATATCTCTGTCAGGTTGTAAATTTCGCCAATGCCTCTACTCAGCGGTCTCTCATCCTAGTTACACTCCCTTGTTTACGAGTTTATTACCAAGACGGTCGGTCCCTTTGATGAACATCTGGGACTAAAGTTTTTGGAAGGGTTTCTGGGATAATTCAGCAATGATTCTTATTTTCAGTTTGCCAATCGGAATTCTAAATTTTAATATTCGGGAGGGGTTTATAATACTCGAGAAATAAGGGTATCAACTCGTTAGTCCTCAGTGTCGTCACAATATTCAATATTTTTGCAACACTATATAGTGCTACATAATAGAAATCTTTCATCTTCTTCGGAGTTATGATTTTCGAACTGAATTACCCTACAAAATTGATACGATATACGATAATAAGTATAAGGCGCTCTCTGCTTATTAACAGTGATGTAGGTGATTTTTTTTTAGTCTTTCAACGATCGCCTCAGATACGCATATTGGTAAACATGCAGTTCACACAAGTGGATACGAGACACCTCGGCGTAATCCGTAGCTACGTTGCCAGATTGGGATATTTATCCTGTATTTCAAGAATTTGACATATGAAGTTCATTTCCGTCCCGATTTTCGTTCTATCATTATAATATTGCATACGACTAAAACAAGATATAACATTTATTGATGTAGTGATTATTGCGATACGGATTGATATTCTTTTCTAAGTTGAATTTTGTGCTTGTTATCTATTATTTTTCTTTGACTTGTCTCATACATGTTAATGTCTAAAGAGATCAATAAAACTTATTATTATTATTTTTATTATTATCAAAGCTCGACTAACCAGAAAAAAATAACTAAATAACATTACTTATTTGAAAACATTTCAAAGCGACAACTTTACAATGGGGGTGGGTGAAAAGAATTCTTTATCAGTTTTCCTTTGCGACTGAAAACTGCAAATATCTGAAATTTCCTTTGCTCCATATGGGGAATATTCAAATAACTGCTGTTTGATAAAGAAATAATTCAATAAGATACATAATCCATTCAATTAATACGTGTTAATCTTATGTGATCATATGCCTAGTTTACATATATCATTTTTATTCCGCAAAGCAAATTTTTGACGTATTTTATTAAAAACATGAATAATAGCTATTAAATCGTGTTATTCCCGATAATTCTTAGTAATTTTCGAAAGAATCGAATTCATGAGCTGGAAAAAAATTATAACATCATCGATTTACTAAATAAAGTGAAACCTTCTCTACAATTCCAAGGATTCTAGAGATATGTTGAATGCACAATCTGGCAACAAAATCGCAAATTGACACTGTTTGCGCATGCGTAAAATCAGCTTTCAATCTTACTTGTGTAAACTGCATGATTACCCGCATATTAATCATAAAGCGTCGTTTCAATAATTCGAAAAGGCGTCTTTGAATGAGTTGAAAATATGCCTCCCTGAAATTTGAGGCAGATTAGTGTTCTTGATTTATTGGATAATGGTCATAGTAGAAGAATATATCAATATTATTATAATAATTATTATAAGATACAGGTGAATACTTAAGATTTATATTGACCTCTTTTCATTTACTTAATCAGATGCCAGAGTTTAAGAACATCGCAACAGGTAACAAATGTAATAGGGTTATGTAGGTACCTTATTCTGATCCGAATGTCATTGCCTTGGAATTAAGAATTATCAAAAAATGTAATTTTTTTTCCTTTAACATGAGATCATTTAGCTTCGTACACTCAAAGCAGGGAGCGTTTTCATTGTTTCGATATTTTGTATGTGAATGCAATTTGAAATTCTGAATATTTATTTGACATATCTTATATAAATGCATTTGTACTTGAATCGATTGATTCATTTTATTATTATTATGATACCTTACCGCCTGATTGAGAATTTTTACATACGCATTTACATTTATCGGTTTCGTGTATCGTAGAAACTGTCGTATAATGATTTTATTAAATATGGAAATACTTTTGGGATACTTTTGGCTAGAGAAGCTTTTCAGAGTTGAAACTAATAAAAAATTTTCTACGATCAACAATGGCCCAAGATAGATTATCTGATCTAGTCATTATATCCATTGAATATGAGAGAGTCAATATTCTCGATATATTTCAAATAATTCATGACTTTGCGAGATGAAGGTAAGAAGGAACAAATTTATTTGAGTTCGAATATTTTAGTCTGAGGGTTCTAGTTCACTTTTATACATACGAAAGCCGGTATATATGTTTTTTTTTGTTATTTTTTATTTAATATATTTTTTGTATGATACATATTTATAGTTATATTTTCTATTTACACTTTCCAGTTCCTGAAATGATATGTTGAGTTTTATTTATGTTTTAGCAAGTTCATGTGATTATACAAGAGAAGTCATCTCCAATAGAAATTATTTACAATTGGATCAAAGGGAAAAAAATCAGAAACGAACGTTTCTTAATTTTTTTCCCCCTTGATTAAATTGTAAAAGAGTTTGTTATGAATCCCAAACTCAATATATCACAGCAAGGTGGCAAAATATAATTTTTCCGGGGCGGCGAAATTTTATTTTGCCGGGGCGGCAAAATGTCTGGCGGCGGCCCTGAAAGCAGTATCAAAATAAGCTGATTACAATACAGCGAGGAAAAAAAGCTATTATCATTCACGTTATAAAAACTACGACGTCCTACTTCAAAACGACCAGAGCCTTCTTGAATACTCGTTATAAATAGCAACAACACCGTATGATATTTACATTGAGCGATAACACAAGTGTCATTCGTGAGAAATGCGACAGGCCTAAAGCCTGCTGGAGTTAACATCGCTCTCTTAATTCCTGTTTTGCCACTATGGAACGTCATTGAGTAAATCCGTGAATAATGTTCACAGCTATTTCGTCTGCCGACATTTTAATTCGTCCACGACAATCGCTCCCCACAAATTACTAATCTCAGGAGTCCTTCAGGCCATTGAGTCACGCTGTGTGTGGTAGAGGATTCACTACTAGATATATTGAAGGAGTCAGAAAGGTAAACAGAGCTGTATTTCTACATGGTAGGTTCCACTATTTAAACCGGTCAAATACTTGTTGTTATCCGTTTCTATTCATCATTCAGCAAACAGAGATAACAATCTTGAAAGATGCTAAAAGATGACAATTTATTTCACCAAAATATTGTTCTATTTACCAAACGACTTTTATTCCAAAATTCAGTCTACTTTCGGTTAATTCAGTAGTTACATTCATTCACTTGCAGAAAGCAAGTGATTTTATTGATCAAAATAGAATTATAAATTTAGGACTGCCTCAATTAGAAGGTATAGCTTTCTTGTTAGAATTATTTTTTTTACAATGACAATTCATTTCGAATTTGGAGTACTCATTTGTTTCTATTTATCATTCAGCATACAGGGATAAGTCATAAATCTTGAATTGTTATTCAATTAGAATTAGTTCTAGAAGTATTGAACACAATTTTAATTATTCGTTTCATCTTAATATTCCTTCAGCAAAGACATAAAAATGTTTCTCTATTTCAGTATCGTAATGAGTTCATTACAGTACTAAAAGTAGTGCTGTAATGAAACTCATTACAGCATTGTTTTCAGTTATATATTTCGTTTTGTAGTTGTCAGTATTGACCTCCGATCGAATCAAGTTTCGAATTTCGAATTTTCGAAGTTTTCGAAAATTGACTGAAATAGAGAAAATATCGTCTAATACTCGTTGCAGAAGGCAATTCCAACACTCATGCTATCGAAAACTCGCTCCTTCGTCGCTCGTTTTCGAACTTCGCATTCGTGTTGGAATAGGAGCTCATTCTGCAACTTGTTTTAGAATATACTATTTAAGGATGTCAATTTATTTATACTGTGAGATGAGATCACAATGCTAATTTTCTTTGACTCTTCAATGATATTACCATTGCATACTAAAAAATATTATTATACAGTGTGCTTAAAAATAAAGTTTCAATATATTGGGATATGATTAGAGACCCCAAAATAGGTTAGAAATTTCAAATAAATATGTTTCCGCCAATGAGCCGTTTTGGAGATATAAGTGTTGTGTTGTTCGCTTTCTAAAGTAACTACTCATAGCGAAGCAAAATAAGATATTCATTTTTTTTTTCATTTTTCATATGTCTTTTTCACTGAACATAAGTACAAATTGAATGTTTTTCAGTCGGTTCATTAGAAAGATTACAGGTAGAATCAAACAGCTGTTTTCATATCACATTTACGTACTTTAATTGAGGTCTAAATTCCGTATTAAGTTTCAAATGAACATTAGCTTTCACAGAATAGGTTATCTGTTCAAAATTCAAATTAATTCTTATTTTAAATTACGCAATCTTTCGTGTACCTATCGTATTGGGAGTTGTATCACGAACCTTTATTCAAAATGAAAATTAACGAGCAAATCTTCTACATAATGATGGTTATAAATCAAAGATCTGAGCTTTGTGCCTTATTATTTCCTTCTTTTGTCTGTACATTTCCCTCCGAGTATACCTATATTATGAATATTCCGTTTATGAGTTCATAATATTCTTTGTTTTCGAGAAACATAAATTGCTGAATATCATAAGTATCTACTATGTTTACTTTCCATGCTATAGGGTGATTTTAGAATTTGGACTATTATTATAATTGGCTATAACCTTCAATGTCAAGAAGAAGCCTTGTTGAAAGTTCCATATATCTGTAACATTATCATGCATTTACTTCAGAATCTTCCAAGAACTACATAACAATTTCAGAATCTATTTTCGTTGTTCCATATTTTTCCGAAAAATGTATAAATAATTCTCAATAGGATTGAATGTTTGTATAGCTTTCTTACCTGGTTTTACTACTACATTCTCAATGGTAATTTCGGACATTGTGGACTTATACCCAGGATTGAGTTTAAACTATAACGCTAGGTGATTCTTCAAAAAATCGAAGTGTCAGAATATCAATCAAGCTTAGGAATTTGATAGGATTTATAATGTATTCGAGGTACACTGGGTACATTGTTTGTTTGTCCCATTTATCATAGAATAGTCAGTTTGAATAGTAGTGTTAGCTTCACTGAGAAAAGCTTGAGCATTAACCATTTACTCTAGGGATTACTGAATGTTTGGGGTTTCTAGAAATTTGAGTAGGGTTTTAGATAGAATTTTGGCTCCCAGAAGAATTTATAATATTTTTTTAACCTTGAGTTTGATATACTTTTCCTAACATTTGCCATTCTTTAGGCGTGTGATTCAGATTTAAGCTCTTATTGTCTGAAGCAAATAACTCCAAATAATCGAAAGCTCCTACAATGATTCTTGTACTATTAGGAGCGAAAAAATGATTAACAGGAAACGAAAAAGTATACGTCGTATCAAAAATGGTAATATTTCCAAACCATCTTTTTCATTTTTCAACAAAAGTTTTCTTAATTTGTCATCCGACATTTGTAAGCATGAAGACATTAGCCTACTAGATTTTGTGATTATCTGATATCCGTTTCTTTCTCACCAAATTAATGAAAATACGACAAAATCTACTGAACAATCGGCCAGGCTATTATCTTCATCAAGCAAAATGCAAGTGGACACAATTTTTAGATTTTTGTTTATTGAATAACTCAACTCATTTTGCGTTTTGAATGAAGATCTGTTGAATTCGAACTGATCCTTTTAATTTTTTCTGATAGGCCCTGGCCGTTAAGCTTCACATTGAATAATGTTTTTTATTGGTTGACGTGGTTTTTTGTTTCTCGTCATCATTATGATATCGGTTGGACATTTTTATTTTAAATTAAATTTTATATTGTTCTCTCTACAAGATCAGCTCAGTGAGTATTGATTATTTCATTATTGTTTTTGATGAAATGGTTCTTTTTGGTTGCAGGTGTAGACGAAATCAGAATACCTTTATTATGAAGTGAAGAATAATTTAAAATTTTATTATTTATATTATTTTATGGTAGGTTTTCTGTTTTTCATAGGATTGAAAAACTTTTTTCTGCCACGTTGTCAGATCATAAAATAGTATCAACATATTGTCACCAAATATATAGTTTCAGTAAATGTGTATAGTACGTTCATAAGTTGGTATTATCATCTCAGTGGACCTTGGGAGTCCAGTGGCTGCTTGATTTATTATAACAAAAAGTAATCAAAAAATTCTGTTCGTCCTTCATAACAACATGCACATATAAGTATTTGTAATGCAGTAAACTATTCTTCTGGAATTTATTTTAGGTTTTCTCTTTCAGCCTCTAGAAAAAAATCAATAGGACAAATTTCATGAATAAAAGAAGAAAGCCCCTACATAAACTCGTGCACTTATTTGTCAGTGAACAAATCTTTTCGAAAAATTTTTGCCCCAAAAGCAATTCAAACTATTTAGAACTATTCAAATTCTCATGCGTTGGAATTAATAGTTATGAATATTTAATATCAAAGTAAAAAACTATATCGAATTAAAAAATTAAATATACTTCAGCTCAATAGCATATAAGATACAAAATCTGATGCACCCAGGTTGCATACTCTCCGCTGAGGAGAACAGAATATTGAAAATAAGGATTGCTGCATCTTCTTCAGTGTGTGTGCTCGTCACTTTTTTGATAAGGTTCACAGTTCCATCATCCAACCCACGATGAATGTTTCTTCCGTGGTCGCATATCAAGTGAGTAATAACCCTGATGCATGCGTATCAAAACCTGAAAAATTTATGTATCATTATACGGATCTAGCATCTACAATGACATCAATAGTCGTATTTAATAATTCTTCGACAGCCGTGGATACCCAAAATTGGGAGAAGTTACATAATACCAATGTTACAATCAAAAATAGGGCGCGCCAGCAATAGTATATTCTAAAAGAAGTTCCAGAATGGGCTACTATTCTAACACGAAAGCGAATTTGGATGAATGTTGGAATTGCCTTCTCCCACGCCACGAGTGTTAGATGATATTTCCTCTATTTCAGTAAGTGGTGAAATACTCTAGATATTCAAATAAAAATTCAGATTATACATCTCATAAGATGTATAATCTGATCAACTGACAAGATTTTGTATTATATCTATAGTGACTGACAATACAAAGTATCTATAGTGATTTTTGTATTGTATCTTGTCAGTTGGTGGGACGAAATTATTCATCGAAATTGATAGGATCGGAGGTCAGTAATGACAATCACAAAGCGTAGAATATAACTGAAATAGTATATTCTAAAACAAGTTGCAGAATGAGCTCCTATTCCAACACGAATGCGAAATTGGAAAACGAGCGACGAAAGAGCGAGTTTTCGAAAGCATGAGTGTTGGAATTGCCTTCTGCAACGAGTATTAGACGGTATTTTCTCTATTTCAGTCAATTCTTGTGAAATACTCCCGAAATTCAAATGAAAATTCAGATAAGTGACTTTTGTTTTGTATCTTAGCAGTTGGTGTGACATACGAAATTTGACAGATCACGGATTTTGAATTGATTTGATTCGAAACTTGATTCGATCGGTGGTCAGTACTGACAACCAGAAAATGAAAAATATAACTGAAAACAATGCTGTAATGAGTTTCATTACAGCACTACTTTTAGTACTGTAATGAACTCATTACGATACTGAAATAGAGAAAAACCGATTTCATTGCAACGATACAGAAAGAATACCTACTGGATGCTGTGAAATTATATTGTTTTTTCTAGTTAAGCAATAACATGGAAAAGACAACTGTTATTTGATTATTTTGCACTGATTTCTTTTCAACAAGACAACTGCCTTTTGATCGTGATAACTTATTGGGACAAAAAGCACGTTCATATGTGTTGGAAGTGTATATTTTTGATATATTCTAGACGAAGTGAAATCACATTTACAGTTGTACAAAAATAATTATTTTATATCTGAGAGGAAGATAACCTACACATTCTTTACAAACGATCGTTACTACAGAATGGAACAATAAATAGTTACGTTCATAATTATAAAAATAATGCTCATATGAAATAAAAACTGCTGCAGGATATGTTCGATAGTTCACATATCCATTCAAGATAATTAAAATAGTTTTCTCAGGATATGGAGAATTTCACAAAATCCAGTTGAGCTAATGTTTTTTTATCAAGATGTGAAACATTGATTCTTCGTCCAATAATTATTGACAATCACGAAGCGGAGAATATAACTGAAAACAATGTTGTGATGAGTTCATTACAGCACTACATTCAGTGCTGTAATGAACTCATTACGATACTGAAATAGAGAAACCGTTTTCGTTGCAACGACACAGAAAGAATACCTACTGGATGCTGTGAAATTATATTGTTTTTTCTAGTTAAGCAATAACATGGAAAAGACAACTGTTATTTGATTATTTTGCATTAATTTCTTTTCAACAAGACAACTGCCATTTAATCGTGATAACTTATTGGGACAAAAAACTTCGTTTATATGCGTTGGAAGTGTATATTTTTGACATATTCTAGACGAAGTGAAATCACATATACAGTGGTACAAAAATAATTATTTTATATCTGAGAGGAAGATTACCTACACATTCTTTACAAACGATCGTTACTACAGAATGGAACAATAAATAGTTACGTTCATAATTATAAAAATAATGCTCATATGAAATAAAAACTGCTGCAGGATATGTTCGATAGTTCACATATCCATTCAAGATAATTGAAATAATTTTCTCGGGATATGGAGAATTTCACAAAATCCAGTTGAGCCAATGTTCTTTTATCAAGATGTGAAACATTGATTCCTCGTCCAATAATTAATTTAATACAGATATTTTAGGCGCGCCAAGTACAATTCGTTCCTTCTACGCTCAGATATCGAGTCAAATAAAAAAATTGATTTCGTGATAACGGAAGATTCGCCTGCTCCCTGTGTCCCTGTCTTTCTGTTTCATCTCTGTCCTGCAGAATTCCGTCGGTTCGATCCTGATGTGGTTGTCTACGGGCGAGCAGCTGTTGCGGATCAACGCAGACCTCCTGCTAGCCATTCTCCGTCTTTTTTCCGCGTGCATCTCTTTCCGGCCGGTCCGATGTGATTTAACTCCCACTCATCTCCGCATGAATGAACATCAGAGTTGATTACATCACGCATTTTTTGTCGCGTTATTCAATTTCCACATCGGTACATTGTCTGCTGAGACGGTTTCAAGGCGATTCCGCGATTCGACAGCTGACGAGTATAATAAAGGAGGTTTGTTCCAACTCAAGGAATATCGTTCAATACATCGTCAGAATTCGGGGCGGTGACAATGAATTTGTACGATAAATACTTAAGTTGGACCTAACCTAGGATTGGATTATTGGATCCATTCATTTATTCATTTTCCAATTGTACAGGGTACAAAAATTGGTGTCGAACTTTCTGAGGGTGAGAATACCATGAAATATACAGGGTTGGGATAAAGTATGGAACCAAGTAAATATCTTTTAAACGAAAAGAACGATATTTATGAAAATTTGCATATATTTTTGCAGATTTTGAAAGAGCTTGTTATTTTGAATTCATACATACTGAGTTTAGTGTAAACAAATTTGTAAAAACGAGAAATATAGCACTTTAACCAACCTCCTTTGAGTTTTTTTGCATTAGTGCAAAAAACTATTTTTTATCGACGGAAACTTGAACGGTGACAAGTATTTGGATCTACTAAATAACTAAATTATTCCTGCACTTCAAAATATTTGGTTTCAACAAGATGGAGCACCTCCCCACTATCATAGACGGGTTAGGGATTGGATGCGAATTTTCCAAATCGATGGATTGGACGTAGAGGATTCATAGAGTGGCCTGCTCGTTCTCCGGATCTTAGCCCGTTAGATTTTTTTCTTTGGGGTTATCTAAAATCACATGTTTACGTTAGACGACCAACAAACTTACAGGAATTGAGACAAAGAATTATTGATGAATGTGAACTAATACGTGGAGAAGTCTTGGAAAGAGTGACTCACGAATTTGTTAATAGGATGGCATATTGTCAGCAAGTAAACAGCGAGCATTTTGAACATTTGAAGTAATTTTGTTTCTCATTATTCTAAAATAATCAAATGTACATCTATTGTACTACTAACAGTGAGTTATTCCTCGTTTTTACATATTTTTTCACACCAAACTCAGTATGTATGAATTCAAAATAACAAGCTCTTTCAAAATCTGTGAAAATATATAGGGTGTCCCATTTAATTAAAGAAGTTGATGGCATTTCCGGTTAAACCGGAAGTATATTATTATCAAAAAACTGTACATCAGATGCGTTTTGTTCCATTGTACTTACCTGTAAATTTTCATAAATATCGTTCTTTTCGTTTAAAAGATATTTACTTGGTCCCATACTTTATCCCAACCCTGTATAATCTAATCTAATATATTTTTTCCAAGATAGAACGAATTTTGTTAGTTACCGCGTTTTTTGCTAGATTGGTAGATCATTTTTACTGGTTGCTAAGGTAAACAGAACGGTGAGTGAATCACTTACCGTTCAGCGAACTGAATTCTTTGAAATAATGAAATAGAACAAACAATTTGAATTCAGTTCATTTAATATTGAAAGTGAAAGAACAATTTTCACAATTGCTGATAGAAATACCACTGGATTGAGTAATAGCCGAATTCACAGAAACCTCTGCTGAATTCAACATTTCATGTTGCAACTAGCTACGTTCCATAGTATGCAAATTTTTTTTCAGCAAAGACTAGTTTATTTTCCAGGGAATACTCAACGTAACTTTCAGCCACAGTCGAAAACCGCCATCCACCGTGTCGTTTTAGTGCTAATACATCTACTCCCTTATTAGCTAAAAATGTGGCCGAAATGCGTCTAAAAGAGTGACCAGTATAGACATTTGGATTTTCTAAATTCAAAAAGGTTGCAACTTCTAATTGTCCCTTTGGCTATTACTTGATTACTGCATTTTCCGTTATGATATCTCAAAAATAAATGTTCGCTCTTCGCATTTTGTAGACCTGAAAGGTCTACAATCTTTCAAATGAAACACCTCGTCATACCAGGAATATAGTGTGAAAAGAAGTGGAAATTTTCATTTGAATAAACTAATTATAGTTATATAAGTATCATGTGATTGCTATTCCATTAGTATGCTATTTATATACTAAATTAAATTTTCAAGAAACTTGTTCTAACGAAAAAAACTGATCGAACCAAGTACTAAATATATTGAGGGAGATACATATATCCTTTCAAACAACTCTATCCGAATCAAGAGGAAACAAGGATCAAAATTCTGAAGTATGTTATATTTTTTTTCAGTCAATTGTATTCTAAAATGTCTTGGTGAGTAAAAAAAATTCTGGATGTGATTCGATGAACAAATCCTCCTGAATTCCCACTTGATATATTGCGTGTAACTCACTGAATTGGTGGACGTTTTTATTAGTCATAATTCCTCTATATGGTCAGAGACACAGGGAATTTTTAATGGCATATTGAAGTAATTTTTTGTTTGAAATTGGAAGCAACGGTAGTTCTTCGAAGTTGTCACCAGAAGTTATTTATATGTTGCTCAGAAAATGTAAGAGTATGTATTTTTTGTACGTGTTGAAAAATATATGCTATCTATATAATTATTATAAATGTGGGAGTCCGTGTGTTTGTGAGCTAATTTGTCGTCTATGTACTCAGGAACCAGATGATCGATTTTGATGAATCTTTTACCATAATCAGTGCGATTCTGTTTGCTCATAACAATATTGCGAATATAAAGATATTACTATCGTTGCATAAAATACAGTTTGTCAGATCTTAACTCGCCGATTCTTGTATACCCTGATAAAAATATTACTATAACAAAATAAATAACCAACAGTGCAATAACGCTTGGAATACAAAACGTAATATTATCATAGCCATATTGTTATAAATTAGAAGATAGCAATATTACTATAACAGCAAGATTCATAGCAATAAACAAACAGAAAAGGTCCGAATATAGAGCATTTATTTTGGGAGGTTTTCGTGTAAAGTTCATTCCCATATAACGAAGAAATAAGAAAACAAAATTTTGTTTTTACTTGTTTATAGTGGTCATCCCTCCCTACAATATTTCTTGTTTTGTTATTATTTTTATTTTCATGAATATCAACGTTTACAAAATCAATTTAGTGGTTCATGTTAAGGAGATGAGAACTCAGGACAGTTTTTCTTTGTTTCTAACAACAATGTGCCAGTGATTTTTATGTTGTTCACTTTTGGAATCAAAAACTGCCATGTGTCGATATTTCTTCAACATGGAACACCGCAATCATATTGAAAACCTGAATATTTATGCCACAGAAAAAAATTCAAAAAAATTACAAAAAGGACAGATGAACTTTTGAAAATGACTAAAAACCATAGGTATAGAACATGAGGGGATTCAGTATTGTGAATGAAAAATTACGGCTTTTAGACTGGCCACAAAATATATATATCCCAGTTTCTTATGAAAGAACTTTCAGCACTATGAATATGTGGATCAAAATCATATATGAATAATGAATTAAAATGTCGAAATGTAAAGTATGTTGGTTTTATATCAGTTTGATAAATAAAATATACTTTTCATTACATTCATGAAATTTCTCATTCGACAAAAAACTGAAACGACTATGTCATACTCAGTGACATGTAATCATTCCATAGAATTCAGCAGTTTTGGACACTGTTTTTGGTGAAATCGGCTTGGTGATTCTGACGGAATTTACTGCATTACACAGATTTCAAAACAGAATTAATATATATTTCAATATTCCTTGTGATATAATTTGGAGTCATGCCTGCTTGAATAATATGGAAATATTATGGTCAATGCTAATTGTCCTTTCGGAGATACTAGTATTTTCAAAAATGATATGGTGTTAACTTTCACATTTACGAATATATGATTATTAGTATATAACTTTACCATACAGGATTATGTGATCTGCTGTAACTCTTTTTCTATGAGGAATATTGAAGAAGAGTAAATAAAATAAAAAAAAATTTTTTAGGGGTGGAACCTATAATTTGTAGAGATAAATTTACAATGATTAAGGAGTATTTTATTTTTGAATGCTTCAAGAATTAAACTGATCACTTAGAAAATGCCATTAAAGGGATAACGTTCACTCGAAACATTCGATTTTTCTGAGTTAGCATCGAACTTTGATAGTAACGAATAGACCCGCTTAGCGTTCACAAAGTACAATATGAAAAGTTTGAATATGCGAGTTTCCAGTCATAAGATTTTGACAAAGGAATCTATTCTATATTTTCCACCAGATTCAGAATTACTAAATTTGTCATTCAAATATTGTTTATTTCTTTCGAATAATATCTATAGTTGAAGAACTGGTACAATGTATTGCCTATGAAAATACACGAGATGAAAGGGATAATTGAAATGCTAGAACTTGAATCACAAACAAAGCTACCTACTGAGAACTTTTGATGATAGCCTTCGTTCTTCGAATCATTGGATCTGGGCTGTGGCATGAACTAAGGGCTAATTTGACCTAAACAGGACGGTCCCATCTGCACCATATCGCACAAATTGTAATAATCGCGTTCCCATTCATCAAGATACACATCAGCAGAATTTCTGGCAGTGAATGGATTCTTGGAAATGCCGAGCTGGACTTACTGTTAAGGCAACACTGTCAAAGAGATTAAGCACCTACTGTGTTCGGTGGAGAATTTCGACATGGTCGATCTCGGCATCAGATTTCTCTAGTCCTTATACAATTAGTGCTGAATGAGTAATTTCACCTTTTCCTTTGAAGCTGGCTGCTTCGTGAGGCTTTCAAAAGTGATTCTTATCTGATTTCAGCGAGCGGAATACATAAGACTGTCGTACTTGAGAAATATCTTTCGATTTTCTTTTTGAGTTCTTCCTGCAGGATGGAGAATATCATATTGAATATCAAGTTGCGTCACCAGAATTTATACACGGTGGGATTCTGAAAAAGTATCAACTTCATCCTAATCCATAGCTACTACTTTTTTTATCCCATTCTACGTTTTGTTCTCAAGATTATTAAAAAACAATGCAACGGATTACAGAAATATGATAACCTGAGCTGGATTCAAGATTAGTTGTGACTCAATTATTTTTCAATGAAATTCATAAATTTAATCCAGAGAGAAAACGAATTGAATCCAAGAATATATCAGTCTGCTAAACAAATAGCTTAATTTTGTTGATCCTATAAAAGGAAGGAGATTAGAAGAAAGTGATTGACATTTAGTGCTCCAGACAATCGAAAATCGGATTAATTTTGAGATTCTTTAGCATCAACTTGAGCCTGATGATCCGAGGGGTAAACTGGACCTATTTGAAATCTAAAAATTGGAATAATATCATAATATTGTTTGGCATTAGCCACTGATTCATTATTAATTTTTTCTTTCAATTTTTTAAACCACTAACCGGAAAGTCAGATAGTTTCCAAAAAAAACACCCAAGACTTTCTTGAAATGTTTAGGTATTCCAATCTGAACGCGATTGATATTCTAGTTCTTGTGGGTTGTGATGTTGAAATCGCTTTCCTAATATTCCAGTTAATAAAATACTTCAAATGAACAAAATTGACCGATGATATTACAATTCATGATAATCCGAAATTAACTCTCGATGATATAATGGAGATGTCAGATACTTGTCTAAATTTGGTATGACTATGGGTTTCCTTTTACGCCAGTAATGAGCCACATATTCATGGAATTTTTTGAATAAAACTACATTGAAAGATATTTACTGGAACCAAGACTTGATGGCGTTATGTCGATGAAGTTTTTGTGATTTGGCAACATGGCAGCTAATATTGATGAAATTTTCTGATATTTTTAATGATAAAAAACCCACAGAAAATTCACAATCAAAGTGGAAGAGAATTATTCTTTCGTTTTTAGATGTCTCGATAAAACAAATATCGAATTATTTCGAACACTGTTCAGAAATAGAAATTTTTATTCTTATCATTAAATGAGTGGTGAAACAGGTAATATAAAAATACTTTATAATAGAGCTCATTTAATTTCATCTACAACCGAAATAAGAAAAAAATTTAATTATTTTCATCAAACATTTTTTTGAGGATAATCAATACCCGGAAAATTTCATACAAAAAACCATATCAAACTGTCCAGAACAATCAATTTCATTAAATTCGATTCCTTATGTTTTTTGACTTTCTGAAAAAATAAGCAAAATTGGTTCTGAATTTAACATGAGAAAACAAAATGATTTAAGATCAAAACAAACAAAAACATTTGAATGAGAAACAAAGGTCAAAAATTGTGTTTACACTATTCCCTGTATTTGTGGAAAAACTTATAGGTTCAGAACAAACATCAAGACCCTTAGAAATAAGGAAGCGTGGGCATGAAAATAACATTAAATATTAGCAGATAGCAGATTGCAGATCATGGGTATTCCAATACGAACGATCACGAATTCTCGTGTTATTCCAATCCATCAGATTGGAATAACACGAGAATTCTAATGACGGAATCTGATAGTTATAAAACAAAAATTAAGTAGTCAGCCTTTAATTTTTTGGATGGAACATATAATCTGGGTTGGATTGGAGTTAATCTTATTTTGATCGATTTGTTAGGGAAAAACTAATATCAAGAAAGTTTAAGATAAAGTAGACCAATGTCGCCATCAGAATTATATGAAGTCAACATGTTTCGAAAAATTTTAATCAAGAAATCAAAAATTCTCACGATTCTGAAGAGATTATTGAATTTAGGAATTTTTCTGACGAGGGAGTCAGATATAGATTCCGAAACATTACATGTTGGAAAGTTCGAAGTGTTGCTTTTTTTTCATTGTTAGACAACAAATTTTGAAAGGAATTGGTCCCTGACAAATTAGTGTACAAGTTTTACGTAGAAGTTTTTCTCCAATTTTTGAATATTCTTCTAATTGACTTTTGTTTCAGAGACTGGAGGAGAAAACCCGCAAAATTTTTAACGAAAACGGTATCCCCAAAATCTCATTTTCCAAGTTAGAAAACTCTTCCAGCAGACTACAATCGATATACTAACATAAAAATGACAATAACAACTAAAGATTATTCGTCCTTGGAAATATTAAAAATAATTGGATATTTCAAGATATCATAGGTATATATACTGCAATGCATCGAAGGAAAAATGGTCAAAAGTACTTCAACACTTAATTTTTGAATTTGTATGTAACAGTCTTTAGTGAATACGAATGATAAATCATTGCAGAAAAATTTAAATTAAATTAACAATGAGTAACACCTTGGAATATGTAATTCAATAAATCAAGAAATCTCCAATAAATTACTATCTATGTCACTCTTAGGATGAAATTATTTTGATATCAATTTTGGTTATAGGTTAGGTTAGGTAAGGATAGATTTGCTCCTTCACTTTGAAAATTTTTCGAATTGAATTAAAAGAACCCAGTCTGTAAGTCTGGTTTTCGATGAAGAATTTTGAGGTTTCTCAGAAAATTTTATCATCGTGTGACACCTATATTTATATAAACATTACTTTCTTCGGTCTCCTCTAGTTGTATAATGATACCTTTTTCACTTTTGTTCATACATAATAAAATATTCTTGACCTTGTGTTTCGTTGTCTTCTTTAATCTGTATTTCATTGCAAGTACCTACCTTATTTACTTTCCTTTCTAGAAAATTTCTCATAGTAAAGCTATCTTATGATGTTCTTCTGAGAATCCTGAGATTATAAACCTGTATAGAAATGGCAGATTTCACAGAACGAAAATGAAATATGACAAGCGAATTTCTGACCCATTGTTGTCAAGACGAAAAAACATTTGGAACAGAAGGATTTGGCCATTAGCATCAATCAACTTCTGGGACGCCATCAACGGTCTGCTTTGAACCAGGGTCATGAATGGACCCGTTGTGTGTAAAAGTTGAAGTTTCTTTCTCAATACCTCAACGTATCGAGGGGGGACCCGGCCGATTTGAATGAATTCTTATATTCATGAGGTGGACTGGTTTTATCCACTACATGCTCCGATTTGCAATTCATAATTGATGTGACCTCGATACCTGATCTATGTCCACTCATTCATTGATTCTTAACGACATTCACGTTGGATTGGACACCTTTGAAGATCGACGAGAGGGGACTTCATAATTTTTTATACATTGGTTTGGGGATTCCTTAATTTTCTAAGTACTGCATAATTCATTTCGATTTTTTTTATGTTTGGTTTCCCACGAAAAGGTTACCACAGAGTTCACGAGTACAAGTTGTAAGAAGAATTTTCTTAAATCACCAATCTTAAATAGAAATATTTTTATATTCTTATTCACCTCTAATTGATCTGAAAGTTTTCATTCTCATTCGATGTGGAATGTTTTGCATTAAATATTCAATTCAAGTATTATTTCTCATTAGGATTCATAAACAAGGTGAGTCTTTGACTTGTCCATATTTTTTAAAAGTAGAATCTTGAGGTCAAGAGAAACACTTTTTCCTTATAATATTTTTCCCGATTTAGCCTAGATAAGAACGTATAACAATTTGAAACTTTAGAAATGAACTGTGCTACCCCTGAAAACATGCCACTAGAGTTTTTCCGAGTATAAGATCTTTTGCTTAAACCTTCGAAAAGATATAGCAGAAATTTTATTCTGAGAATATTTTGGACAGAGTTGCATTCAGCCACAGTTACCAATTTCTTTAATTTTGCTGATAAAGATTTTTGTACATGAGTGATTACTCGAAACGCATGCAACGAAATTTTACGAAGAATACTTTTGTTTTCCAAAATGGCCATATGTTCATTCAATAACATTAAACCTACTTTTAAGAGTAACGGCCCTCGAATTTCTGGTATAGTTATGGAATTTGAAGGTATGTAATGGCATAAGGAAAAAAAAACATGTGGGTAAAATTTTTTATTCGTATATGTACATTAACAATAATAATAATGATATTTAATAAAAATAATATTTATTCAAATCCTGTTTGACATTACATGAATGAAAAATTTCATTTCGAAAATCATTTCATTCGATAAATTCATTTACGAAATATATTTGAAAATTATATTTTCTTTATGCATTTTCAATAGTCTATTTTTCTTCAACCGAGCTGAATCAGAAAAATTGGTATATATAGATAAAAAGCGTTAACATAACTTTCTAACATGTACTTACAATACATTTTCATATATGGCAGTTCCACAAATAATATTATTACTTATATTAGTGAAATTTATGTTGTAAAAAAAAAATTTTCTCAAAATAATAAAAGCCGAAATTTGTTTTTTCGAATATCTCAGAAACTATGACATTTTGAGTAATTGGAGTTATTTTCACCTACATACATTATTTTTCAATATATAGCTTCCATATTGGCAATGATAAAATGCGGTTCTAATTTGGAAAAATTTCGTTTTCAAGTTTTTGAAATTACCAACTGCCTATTTGATATCATGATTTTTAATTCCTTCTATTGTAACACAATCATTATTTTAACTTTTTGCGAAAGCCGGATAACGACATTATTTCAATGGAGAACCTTGAAGATATCCATGTTACAGCAGAGCCACATTTTAAATTTTTCTCGTGATTTCTCGTTGAAAAAAATTTGTCATAAAAGAAAAAAAAGAATCATAACACCGATCTTGCAAAACATGATAGTAAGTATGTAAACACACGCAAAAAAGTTACTGATTTGTACAGGAAGCGACTAAGGGATTCAAAAAAGGCAGAAATTGAAGATAGGATACGATTTTCTGAAAATAAGACTAAAACTATGTGGCAAATAATAAATAAACTCAGGAAAACCAATAGGAACAATAACATTGAGATGGTAGATCATAATGGGAATGTTATTTCTGATCAATGTATGGTTGAGAATTTCAGCACTCAATTTGGTGTAAAATCACCTAATGTTAATAAAGACTTTAACTTCTCTGATTCCATGATTCCATTGAGTCATGTTTCCTT
This sequence comes from Hippodamia convergens, assembly GCA_038502775.1. Classification (NCBI taxonomy): domain Eukaryota; kingdom Metazoa; phylum Arthropoda; class Insecta; order Coleoptera; family Coccinellidae; genus Hippodamia; species Hippodamia convergens. The sequence continues at coordinate 33,095,202 of CM076607.1, read as the reverse complement.
TTTCATGCATCCTATTAGTTCTTTTGATGTAGTAAAGATGATCCAACGTTTAAAGAATTCTAATGCTGCTGGCCACGATGAGATTTCTAATAATTTATTAAAAAAATGCAAATATGAAATTTGCGATATTATTGCTCACTTAATCAATCTTTCTGTTAAAAATGGTGTTTTCCCTGAATCTTTAAAATTGGCCAAGGTTTTTCCTGTTTACAAAAAAGGTGATAGAAATTTATACTCCAATTATAGGGCCATTAGTTTATTATGTAGCATATCAAAACTGTTCGAACTGAATATGAAAGAGCAGATAGTATCGTTTTTTGATGGTCAGGGTTTATTTTCTCAGAGTCAACATGGTTTCTTAAAGGGTAGGAGTACGGAAACAGCTTTATATGATTTTACTCAGAATATTGTTAACAGTCTTGATGGTAAATTTAAAATGGGATGTTTGTTCGTTGACTATTCCCGTGCTTTTGATTGTGTTGATCATCAGCTGTTATTGCTCAAATTGCAAAGATGCGGAATACGAGGACTTCCATTAAAACTTTTCGAATCATATTTGAAAGATAGGCGGCAATTTGTTATTGTGAATAATATTAGGGGTCAAAGTATAAATGTTGAGAGGGGAGTCCCACAGGGATCCATTTTAGGTCCAATATTATTTTTAGTTTATATCAATGATCTGCTGAATTGTTTGAATAATACATTCAATAATATTTTTGTAATTGCATACGCTGATGATACGAATGTGCTTATGAAAGTTAATGATTATGGTAGATTGGCAGAGTTAACTGAAGAGATTTACCTATATATTTTAAATTGGTCGAGAAAAAATATGTTATCCCTGAATATTGAGAAAACAGTTATTATGAATTTCAACATCAAGAATAGCAATGGTCAATTCTCAATTTTCAATGCTGATGATGAGTTGTATCTAACCACAACGGACACAGTAAAGTTTCTCGGTATTTTGGTTGATGACAGATTGCACTGGGATCCACAAATTGATAATCTCTGCGAAAGACTTAAAAGAAGTTGTTATGCACTCAAGTTCATGTCCAACTATTGCAATATAAGTATGCTACTAAGCCTATATTATAGCACTTTCAACTCTCACCTTAGATATGGGATTTTATGCTGGGGAAACTGTACTACAGCTAATAGGGTCTTCATTCTGCAGAAGTTTGCAATAAGAATTATAGCAAATTTAAAGTATAGGCAATCATGTAGGGAGGCTTTTCATGATTTAGGAATTTTGACATTGTCTAGTCTTTACATATATGAAGCATGTATTTATGTTTACAAAAACAAGCGCTCACTTTCTGAGAACAGGGTTGATCATGCGTACTCAACTCGGTTCAAATCGTCACTGCTACCAGTGCAACATAGAACCACCTTCTACCAGAAGAGTTTCATATACATGGGTTGCAAGTTCTTCAATGCACTTGACTCTGACTTACAGAATGCACGTTCTATATCTGTTTTCAGAATGAAACTGAGACGCCTTTTGATTGAGAAAACTGTATATTCTTTTGATGAATTTTTTGAATTGTAATTTGCTTTTTTTTTCCTATTGACTTTTTCTGTGTTATTGTTCTTGTAACATTTTAATTGCAGAAATAAATTTATTATTATTATTATTATTATTATTATATTCCCTCTTTCAGGGGAAACATATTTTCTGAATATGCATAATACCTGCATTAATATTTGAGAATAAACGATGTTATAATGTACTCAGTTCAATCATATATACATATAAAATTGAACGCAAAACAAACAATTCAACACAAAAACAAGGATTTTCAAGGAGAATTTAAATTTTATATTATCAATTCAAGCGTATCAAATGTTTCAATGTAATTGTGATCATTTTACCTATACAAATCATATTCTGAATATAATCTTCCCAACTCTTCTAAATATTCAGATACAAATAATCATATCTATACTGCATTCTGTTACCCATAATACTAATATTCATTTTGTTCAAATCGAAACTACATCTTCACAAATGCTGTGTTGACAGATTTAATTGTACCAGCCATGAAACAACATGAATGAAAAATAATATATACCAAAATATAACTGGTTAAATTGAGTGAGAGAACTTTCAGTCTACAACATCTAGTCGAGCAACACATGAAATTCTATAGATGGAACGAATCAACAAGGAAAAGGTATGGTCGGAAAAAAATAATAATGAAAAGTCCATTTTTTTTATTATCCTTAACACGCAACACCATATTCCCGACAAAGGTACATTGAATTTCAGAAAAAGAACTACTGGAAATTATCATCCTTTATTATACTCATTTCGGATTCTATGAGATATTATGAACAGACTACTGTACATTATCCATGATGATATTACAGGGGGCCTCAGGGCATAATTTCGTTTATAACTGGGTTAGAACACGCACTGGTACGGATGGATGATATTTCGTGTGCCGAACTATTGGATTAGGATGATGTGCAGATAGCGGCAGACGTTCGGCTCCATCAAGTGAGCGAGATGACTCATCTTTGAAAGGAGTGCACAGACAGATTGAATCTTTAATTAAAAACTGTTCTTGGAGCACTCAAAACCTACACAGTGTTTGTGCACATTTGAAATGCCGAAATGTACGGTTCTCTGATAATTCTTATTCATTATCAGCAAACAGTTTCTGTCAAGATAGTTGGGTAGGCCATACAATATCATGATTGAAAAAAATATAAACGGAATGAAGCATAATTTCTTTGTCATAATAAAATACATTAATAAATGGAAAGATGCGGAAAGTAAAAAAAAGATGTATTCATCATAAAATTTCATATATAACATACATGGTGAGCCATCCATAACTTTCCACCCCGAATTTTCAGCTTTGGGATGGCACAACGAAAAAACGCTCGGACCGGTCAAATTTGCTGAAAGGGGGGACAAATGAGGGTGTTCAAATGAGTTTGATATCACTACCCCTAACAGCTCTCATTTTTGAACAGGGAAAAGGAGTCGAGCAGAACGTTGTTGGAAAGGCAATTCAATTTTCTGCATGAGTGTATTTTTTTCATCGTTTTATTATTATACAGAGTGACTCAGTATTCCATCGATAACTTTCACATGCCGAATTTGGATCTTTGAGATGTATAGTATTAAACTTTCATTTCATAATATCAACATGAAGAAGAACTCGAATATTTTTTATATACAAATTAAAATACAAAATTCTGATTTTGGCAATATCTCCCGCACCTTATGAGTGAGGTGACGCATGGGGTATGGGAGAGAATTCTAATAGCGGTTCAACATAATATGTTCACTTTTGGGAAATTGTTCTCTTCCCACAAGGCAAACAAAATATTTTTAAGGATGTACACGTGTCAAGAAGCCACCTGTGACATTCCGCTGTCGATTTGGTATTTTCGTAGTGCTCCAAGCATCCTACCCATTTATTTTCAGTAGTAATTACCCAAGGACATTGATAATCGAAAAAAATTTATGACAGATTTTGAAAGCTTGTAGCTTGGGAACAGACCTACGCCGTAGGGGGTGGTCTGTTGCCCACAAGCAACAAACTTGAGAAAGTTGTCATAAAGTTTTTGAGGATTTATCAATGTCCGAGGGTTATTCGGAAAGAAAATATTTTGCTGCTTATAGAAAAAACAGATCTTAAATTTGAAGGAGCAATTAACAAAGGAACAATTAGAAAGATGAATGAAGATACAGACGTATTAGTTTCTATGACTGATGAGGATGTATTTCCACTACGCATGCTGTTAATAATTCGATTATAATGTTCTTCGTCAATATTCAAGTAGGGATTTACTGAGTTGGCATTGTTGTGACCCGTAAGTTGTTGTTCCTGTACAACACTTTTGGCCAATCGACTTACCGCAATCGATCTACCATTGGAATGATTAGTAAGTTTTTTTCCTTTGTATTCAAGCCAATCGCTTCGGCAGACAATCTTGTCCAATTTTGATTCGTATTTCTTACAATATGCATATTATCATACCAGTGAGCATTTTCGGATTTGGTCTGAGGAATAATCTGTCGGTTTGAATATTTGGGCCCCTTTTTGAAACACCCTGGCAAGTCTTGCTGAATACAGGGTTATATTCAACTCGATTTGTTACAGAACCATCGTTGTTTGATATTATTATATTATTATATTATTATATTAGCGAGGATCCTACAGCTTCTGCCGCATCTCGCATTTCGATCTCCATACTTGTCGATTTCTCCAATCATCCTCATGAATTGCTCTATCCCTCATAATTTCAAAAACATTCTTCAACCAATGTGACATGTTCTTTCGAGCATTCAGGCCGTCGTCGTAGATTAGTTCTTAGTTCTTAGAGAACTAATCTACGACGGCGGCCTAAATGCTCGAAAGAACATGTCACATTGAACGATGGCCGCGAAAGCCTCAACCAATTCATTCTTCAACCAAGTTGTAGCAGGTCTTCCTCGTTTTTGTTTTCTGTTTATATTGTACTGGAATGCTCGTTTCGGCCATCTATTATCCTCCTTTCGTTGCACGTGATCATACCATATCAACTGTCGGGTTTTTATTCTTTCGGATGTTCTTAGTATTCTATTTGTCCTTCGTCTTATTTCATCATTCGTTATATGTTCAATTCTGGATATTCGACATGACCTCCTCAAATAATCCATTTCAACGGTATCTATGTTTTCTTTTATTTTCTTGGTCATTTGCCAACACTCCGAACCATAAGTTAGAATAGGTTCTACTATGGATTTGTACAAGGTTAATTTGTTCTTTAAAGAGATTTGATTAGACCAAAGAAGTGAATTTAGTATCTTAACAGTTTTCTGACCTTGTTGAATTTTGTGTTTAATATCCCTCTTTGTTGTTCCTTCCTTTGAAATTATACTGCCAAGGTATTTATATTGTTCACATTTATTTAACATTCTTATTTCCAAATCCGGGTCTTCATCCTCCTCACCAATCTTCATGTATTGAGTTTTCGTCATATTCATCTTCATTCCCCACTTTTCATACTCATCCTTAAGTTTTCTGAGCATGTAATCTGCATCTTCTTCACAACTTGCAACTATTACTTGATCGTCTGCAAAAAATAGGGTGGCCAAATAGTTGTTTGATTCGATACAAAAATATTCAGTGAAGCAAGCATCAGCTCCCCCCCTCGCCAGGCTAATTTTACTGCGGTTATGTGATAAAATTTTCGATGCAGACCTTCAGGAGTATTTTAATTCCATAAATTTACCATTTTCGTTATTTCTACAGAACTTAATGCTGCTGAACTCCTTTCACATGGTTCTTACAGTGCTTTCATTGAACTCTGACCCATCCTTTTTCCTCATGTTCACAGCCAATCCTTCAAAATTAACGCCAATTCTTCCGCCATCCGATTTCCATCTAATTCATACCTTCGTTCGTGAAAAACGCACTTGTCAAGTCTTCCTGTGTCCATTTTCCTTTTATTCTTACGGCTAGTGTAACAAATAGTCCTTTTGGGTCTGAAAATAAGAAAAAATTGTGAGTCATCTATCCCGAAACGTCATGCGTAATCTATCCCAAACCCATGGGATTAATGTCGCACCTGATTAGGTTACAAGAAATTCCGAGAGCAGACATTAGATTAATGATATAGTCTTTGACAAAACGTCGAATTTCCTCGGATTTTTAATAAACAGTGGGATCAAACTAAACACCTTGCAAACTTTTGGGTACTTACCAACTGCATATCACAAAAAAATCTTGTAACATTATTGCATTTTTAACTCATTTTTCCAAGAACGGCAAGAGCAATGCGTGCATTAGAAATTTCACGTAGTTTTTTTATGTATTTTTCAGAAAACAGGCCTTACCCCACTTTGCCCCGTATACGGGGCAAAATAGGGTATTGTGTCTGGCTTCGTGTATAAGGTACGTGAAGGTGAAATAACCTATTTTATTAACACAAAAACTCTTAGTTACATGATCTCCATTATGTATTTATTTCACATTCTATAACTCTTGAGCTTCAGTAAACACATTTCTGGAGTTTCTTTCTTTTCGACTAGTTGTCTTTCTTGAGTATTTTCTTACCATCTGAAACTGATACAAAAACGTAATAATTTTCAGTCATGGGGCAAAACATGGTTTGCAAAGATGGGTTAAAACGAGACCCCGTTTTGTCCCATCCTCAAAATTCCATTTTGCACTAAAAGACCTGCTTGAATAAAACAAGAAAAAACAATTAGTGTAAAAGGATATTTGAAGCTATGCGTTTGATAAAGTATCATATGAGGGCAATATCGATATGGTATGAACAAAACATGAATAATTTTTCGAAAAATTCACATACCTTGAGAAAATATATTGCGGGAAAAGGTTTTGGTAGTGGAGATAATGCGACTGAGATTTGGGGGGTTCATTCGAATAAAATTCACGTGAAATGGCGGTACCCCGTTTTGCCCCAGTACTCCATTCTGCCCCGGATTCCTCTAATGTAACTCTTAGAATAGCGATAACTCTGAGGAAAAAAATCATGAAAACTTTTTTGTAGAGAATTGACACGTCTACAACTTTTGTTCCAAGCCTTTTTTGATTAAGCTTACCTTTCTTGCGAAAAATTTGAAAAATCAAAAATATTGACATTTGACCCCGAATAACTTTCGACGCACATATGGGATGGATGAGGACTCTTCATCCCCTATTCGTAATGGTAAACCTTAGCTTTCTACCAGAATTGTTGTTTTTTCAATTGTCCATCTTGCCCGGGCGTCTTGGCGTTGTGTTCCATGCGGTGGGCGTAAAAAATTACCGTTTCTCGGATGAACCGTTGAAACTATTCCCCAGTTTCGATTGTCCGCCCTCTGTAACACGCTCTCCGCTCCTGCGTTCCTCCTTTTCGCTATCGTAAATACGTCGTTTGGGCCCATTCAAACTCCCGCTATTAGCGAGGAGTCATTTGCGTCCGGCCTCGAATGTCAGGACCAGACCGGCGGCATAATCGGATCGCCGGCAATACGGGCGGTTAACGACAACGACAGCCGGAAAAAACGGGGGGTAGCGGCCGGGAGCGCGCACGCACGGCGCGCGCGGATAACAACCTGAATATTCATAGAATTTCATTACCTTTCCGGTGCAGACCGGGCGATTATCCGGGCGCTTTATGGTGAACTAAGGCCGTGGGAACTGGATCGGCTCATTGTTTCTGGAAACGACTGCGTGAAATGAGTCTAGCTGCGTCGGCCTCGAGTCAATTTCTTGCCCTTCGGAGATTGAAATTGATCAGAAAATTGTTGCGGCGATGTTCGTTCGGAAAATATGGGACTGAGTTTCGACCACACACTGAGTGATTGAAGGTTCAACTCGGTCGAGTAGGAGTAATTGGTCACTGTCAAGGTCAAATTTCCAATTCAATTCATAGTTAATAATACAGGAGTCTGATATACAGATGTTTCAGTTTCACGAAGACTGTTCTCCAAAATATTTCAAAGAAAGACTGGAAACAAACAATTTTATAATTGAACTTTCTTGGGAGAAATGCATTCTTGGAATAAATTCGAAATTCTATCGACTTCCAGTTTTACCGGAAGTAATAATCTGTCATTCTCTAAATTTAATAGGCAGCCTTTTCATTGAAAATCAGACTACCAACTTAATTCTTAATTGTTTTTATGAGTCACTCACAAATTACTACCTGGTTTGACCGATCTTCGGTCGGTTTTTGTTTTGTTTGTTAGAACACGTTTTTTGAAAATTAAATTCAGTATATCAATTGCATAATAAAGAAATAAGAATAATGATTTTTCCGACACGATAATAAAATAACTATAAGTTTTTTTATGATGCATTAGGGTCTGCTTGAGCAAGCATTTCTTTTCACCCTATATTCCGGGTATGATATGGGGACTTTCATTTCGAAAGATTTTTCACGAAGTTCGTCGCTTGACTTTCGAAAAGGCGGGGTATAATATGCCATGTATGAAAATCCGAACTGAACTTCAAGTCAACTTTAACCAATTCAAAAGTTTTTCCTTGGGAAATGCAGATCCAACGGAAAATGGGTAACGCTACATGGTGCATCCCTGATGTCCTTTTGACGAGTCCAGTATTATACTTGGCTTAAAATATATATACTTCTTTGCCACGTTGTTCACCAGTAACAAATTCTGCCTTTATAACGAGATTGCACAGACTTAATACTATGTGTCTTACTGTCTTACCCCATTAGGTACATAGTCCTTCTGATACGTCTCAATTACTCAACAATTTTAGTTTATGGCGTGGCAAGTCTGAAATGTTGACACCATCGAGAAATTATGCTGTGAATTCGACTGCTCCTTCAGGTTGATCTTTCATTGAGCCATGGCAATAGTAAATTTTGTACTCTGCTGCAAGTTTATAAACTATATCATCATTGATTTTTCCAACATCTCCACTGAGAGGCACGTTTATTACTCTTTCATTCCGGTATAATTTCCATTGGCTGAGCTATTACCGAATACTTCATCAAGAAGATTGTTGTTTGAAATGATATTCTGCGGCCTTTCAATTTCTCGCATATACTGTTTTTTAATTCGTATTCAATTGTGAATACATTCGTATTCAAATCGTTGCATTAGTCATAATACTTTCAAAAATATCGAGAAAAAACTGAAGAAATAAGGGGGATAAGAGTATTCGGTATTATGTATGTTATTCCTAATCTAGATATCTTAAGCACAAACCGTTTTCACATTTTTGAAGTCGAAGACTGTGGAAATGTTGTACATTTTCAGAATTTTGAAAACTCTTCACAGGGTGTTCCAAATATTGGAGTCAAAAATTGGGATCAAGATTACCCATAACTTTCGTTTTTCAAATTAGAACCTTTTTTGATGATTGAGTTGGATTTTTCGAAAAAATGGTTATGTTCCAACATGTTAATGCTCCTCAAATTAATAATTCTTGATTTATTCAAGATTTCCTGATTTCATGTCGTACGTAGCGTGAAATTCATAAAATCTGTTCCATATCAACAATGACATTGGTTATAGAAGATAAATTATTCCAATAACTCACTACTGACACACCTTTTTTCTGAATTCATTCATCATTGTTGATATGAAACAAATTTCATGAATTTGACGCTACGTACGACATAAAATCAGATAATCCCAAATAACTGAAGAATTATATCTATCTATCATATCATAGGCAGACGTGTTTGAGATCGCTCCGTGTTTAATAGGCAATATTGTTGTTTTGAAGCTGAAATTTAACCGAAATAGTTACAGTTTTTGTTTATACCGGCTGTAGTAAAAGCTCACATCGTTATTTAACAAAAATCTTCGAGTTTCTTGTGATATTCAAATAATTGTAAACAAACCGATAAATTCGCGAATATTGGCGATTGTCGGCATCTGGTTCCTTCAGAGATAACGAGCCTACCGAACATACTTAAGGTGTCCATACCTGTTAGTATTTGATTGGGATTTCTAAATGGGAGATTTTACACAATCACAGAAGAAGTATTTGAGGGAATTGTTTGATGAATTTCAGAAAACAATTCATCGAAAAATTGAAATTCTGGAGGAAAACTTGACAAGAAGATTAAGGGTTAACGAGACTAGAATTAAAGAATTGGAAAAAGACAAGAAGCAACTCACTATTGAAATAGAGAACATACGTAAGCAGAGAGAAAAAAATTTGATTATTTATGGGCTGAAAACAGAACCTGAGAGAAGGCAAGAAGTGGTCAGAGAACTCATTCGAGACAAATTACAGATTGAGATACAGCACCAAGATATAGATGATGTTCATATGCTGGGAAGAACTGAGGGTTGTCCCATGTTAATACAACTGTCAACGAGTAAACTAAAGAGAAATGCTTTAAATAAGTCAAAGGCTCTGAAAGGAACGGGTATTCATATCTCACCGGATCTAACAAAGGAAGAAAGATCTAAGAGAAGAATTCTAACTCAACTTGTAAAGGAAGCAAAGGCCAAGGGGATAATAGCAAAAATTAGGGGAAATAAGATAATATCTGGCGACGAAGAATTTACACCGCAGCAATTTCGAGACAGCATAAATCCGGATATCAATCCATCGATGAAAGTTCAGCAGGTGGGCGATACCGAAGAGGTGCGAGGTAATTTGGTCAATAAGACTCTGATTGTTCAGCGTCCGAAAACACGATCGACTTCGCAAAAGTAGACCACTGTTAAGGTAAGATGAATCCATATATAGAGCAAATATTACCAAATATATTAAACACAAAAATTGCCACGGGCGTAGCCCATTGCGACGATTTATTATCGAGTGATAGAACTCAGAAATTTAAGATTTTCCATACCAATATTAGGAGCTTATCAAAGAACCTGGATGAGCTAATTCTGAGTCTCAGTCGACTTTCAACAGTTTTCGATTGCATAGTACTTACCGAGACTTACCAGATTGAAAATGTTAATACTGTGTTTATGGAAGGTTATAAAACAATATATAATTTCGGAGATTTCAATAAAAATGATGGTACTGTAATTTTTATTAAAGACACATATACGATTCATCACAAGATCATAGATATAGCTAGCATTAAAGTTATCAAATTAAAAATTACTCTAAATGAAGGTAATACAATACAGATTGTAGCCCTTTACAGACCACCTTCTCAGAATGTGAGGGATTTTGTGGGGGGTCTCGATCGGCTCCTAGCTGAGTGTAATGGAGACTTTATGGCGTCTATTTTCGTTGGTGATGTTAATATAAACATTCTTGATGAGACTGATGACGTGGTACAGGAATATATGAATTCACTTTATGAGGGGGGGTACATTTCGGCAATAAATACTCATACCAGGCCAAATGAGGGTACTTCAACTTGCCTAGATCATATGCTTGTGAAAAGTAAATTAGAAAATGATGAGTTTATTGCGTTTGTTTGGCTTGATAGAATAACTGATCACTATCCCACAATTTTGACCATCCCATTACCTGGAAAAAAGTCGATACTTAAAAAAAAAGTAAATTCTAGAAAATATAAAGTCACCATCAGTTATCCACAGTTGGAAAAATATCTGAGTGAAGAGACCTGGCAAAGTATTTTCAATTCCCTAGATGTGGATCACATGGCTACTGAATTCACTACTTTATTCAAAAAATACATCAACCTATCCACCACTAAGGTTAAATTGAGCAAGCTTCATACAAAACGCAAATCGTGGATGACAGATGGGCTTTTGAAATCTGTAAACAAAAAGAGTTATTTATACAATGAAGTTATGCGCAATCCAAATAATGTGGAAATGAAGAAACAATATATGTAGTTCTTACAGAAATAAACTCACAGAATTAATCAAGGTAGCGAAAAATAATTACATGAAGCGCCAAATAGAGGAAAATTACCAAAATAACAAGGGATTATGGATGTGCATCAAGGAGATCAGCGGTAAAAGAAATAAACAATGCAATGTAAATGAAATTATAGTAGACAACAAAAAGGTAACAGATAAGAGACAGATAGTTGACCATTTCTCCGAATACTTTACGAAAGTTAGCGCAGAGCTGGCACAGAAGATAAGTAAACGTGAAAATAAAACACCCAACCCTTTGAGAATGATGAACTCGTTTGGGATAATAGACACAAATGCGTTGGAAGTGAGTAACGTGATAAAAAGTTTGAAGTGCGGGAAATCCCCAGGATATGACGAAATAAGTGTCGATACATTGAAGAGAGTTGTTAAATTCATTTCTGAGCCACTGGCACATATTATGAACAAATGTATAAGATTTGGACAGTTTCCTAGACTATATAAGATTTCAATTATAGAACCTATTTTTAAGGGGGGGGACGGCTCGGTCTTATCCAATTACCGCCCAATTTCACTAATATCTAATCTCGGTAAAATTTTTGAGAAAATTTTGAAAGAAAGAATTACATAATATTTGGAAAAATTCAATTTACTTTCCGATAAACAGTATGGGTTTAGATCACAAAAATCAACCGAAGATGCAATGGTCAATCTTTTGGGACATATATATGAGGCGATGGATGCGGGGGTGCCGTCCCTATGTGTTTTTATAGATTTAAAAAAGGCATTTGACACCGTCTCCCACTGCCAGCTCATAGAAACGCTTGAAAGGATTGGCTTTCGAGGTAACTCGCTAAAATTATTAGAAAACTATTTAAAAGATAGGGAGCAGATTGTAGTGATTGATGGTGTCGAAGGACCTAGAGAAGTGGTTGAGTATGGAGTTCCGCAGGGAACTGTTTTGGGTCCCGTTCTGTTTAGCATATAAATCAATGAATTATTTCACCTACCTGTTGAAGGACATGTCATTTCTTTTGCAGATGATACAGCCGTGTTCTATCGCGATGAAACTTTGAACTTGTTGATAGCTAAGGCAGAGCGGGATTTGATTCATATTCTGGACTTCTTTGTGGACAAACTTTTAACCTTTAATAATGAAAAAACGTATTTTGTCCCATTTGTCAGCCACACCCCTGATTTGCCCGCATGTGATCGTTTGTTGGTTCAATCTGAAAATGTAGTAAATATTGAAAGGAGAAAAGTAATTAAATACTTGGGCATACAGATAGATTGTCACCTAAGATGGAATTTTCATGTAGAATATTTAGTGAAAAAAATTAGAGGATTATTGCCACTTTTCAGACTTTGCAGAAACTTTTGTAGTGCGCAACATCTCCGAATGATTTATTTTTCAATGGTAGAGTCACTTTTAACTTACGGTTTGTTAGTTTGGGGTGGTGTTAGTAAGGTACATTTAAGAAAGCTGGAAATTATTCAGAAAAGGATTTTGAAAATAATATATGGCAAGAAGGTAACTTACCCATCGGATCTGCTCTTCTATGAATCAGGGCTCTGTGATATCAGGCAGCTATTTTGTATCAAACTGATCACTTACCAAATGCAGAAAAAACAGCAATCATTCAAAGAACATGATTATGACACTAGAACCTCTCATCGATCACTGAAGGTGCCAAAAATGGAAAAAACAGTAACGATCATTTATTTTTTTTGGCACCGAGATGTTTCAATAGTATTCCGGTAAACTTCAGAGAATTTGTAAATATAGTGGGTTTTAAAAACAAGGTTAAAGGATGGATACTTGCTCTTCCACGGGAATTTTGTCATGAATTGATCGATTTGAAAAACAACACGAAGTTATTTTGTATTGATATGATAGTTGCTTATTTGATTATTTGATGCTTATGAATGGGAATTTTTTTGGTATTTAGAAATCATGTACAAGGCATAGCCTTCAATGATTTCTTTTTTTCTTTGTTCTATATTGTTGTTGAAGCATTTGAATTGTTTTATTTTCAATTTGTTATTGTTGTAGTGGAAACATGACAATAAAGAACCCTATTATTATTATATTATTATTATTATTATTAACTTAAGGAGCATCAACATAATGAAACATTATCATAATTTTTCTTCGCAGTATACAATGCAATCATGAAAAAATTGAAAAACGAAAGTTATGAGTCAATCTCGATCAAAATTTTTGACCCAACGTTTGGTATACCCTGTGACGAAATTTTTTAAAATTAGAGAAATGTACAATTTCCACAATCTTCGACTTTCGAAATGTGAAAACGGTTTGTGCTTAAAATATTTAGAATAGAAATAACAAACATGATACCGAATAATCTTATCTCTCTTTTTTCTTCAGTTTTTTCTCGATATTTTGGAAAGTATTTTGACGAATGCAACGATTTGACTACGAATGTATTCAGAATTGCAATTCGAAAACAAAAAAATTTTTGAAACTTTTTTTTTACTCCCGGTATAACTGAAAGTGGTCAAGCTCCAAGAATATTTTAGCTCGGTAGATAAAGTCAAACAATAACATAGCCCTAATTTTCAGATTTCAAATAGGTTCTCCAGAAACGCCCCATAGGCCGTCGAAATTGGTACACCCTGTATAATATTCAAACAACATCTAAATCAATTTCAAGCATGTAATGACAGCGGTTTTTGGTTCTTCTGCTCGTCAGTTTTTGTCCTTTAGGAACTTGAGCTTAAGGACAATCCTAGCCTCGTAAGCATTTTCATTGAATTTCAATATCATAGCGAATGAAATCTATCTGAGTCGCTCTGATTGTCAACGTATTTTTTGAAACGTCATAATCATGTTAATCGATTTTTATTCCTATTTTGGAGTTTTTCTTGGACCTCAAACCTTGATAAATCGATTCCTTGGGCCGTAAAACCTCTCATTTGTAACTTTCATTGAAATCGTTGGAGCCGTTTCCGAGAGATGATTATATATTGAAATACAAGAATTGCTCGTTTAATTATATTATTATTATTATTATAAGATTAGAGAGATACAAGAATTGCTCGTTTCAATATATTAGATAGATGGATTCTGAGAAAATTCTTGTGACAAATAGGGCGTGGAAATTCGCAATTATCTAGGTCTAGGTAAAATCGCATTATTATCTCTGAGTTGCAGGAATTAGGTTGGCTTTGGTTAAAAACACTGACTTATGACATTTTCAAGTTTGAGTTAACCTACTGCGTATTTTTCACTTGCATTTTTTTATGTGTGTGTTCCTGGTTCAATCGAAATAATTTTTCGATTAAATCAAGAACATTCTTTCTCCTTTCCATACTTTAGCCTGACCACGTACTGGTTACCCTTCATTATTCATGGCCTAAAAGGCACTTGTCAACTTCTTTCATTCTGATTTCGCTAAACTATTCCCATACATGCATTTCACTGGAAAAATAAATAAACGTCACCATCGTTTAGTTTTTTCCGGTTTTTTCACTAGCAATGTGGAATGATCATCATCAATCCTCGCGTGGTGTAACTCCAGACTCCCGCGTTGATATACAAATTATCCACATCCCGTTGAATATTTCACTGTCGCCATCAGCAGCGAAATACATTTTCTGATATATTTATGACAAACAAGACTTCTAATGAATCGAATAACTCATAATAATTCAGAAGCCAGAATTTGTTTGTGCAACGAACTGCACACTGCTTCGATACGAGGGTATTATATGGGAATTAATCATGGTTATTAATTACGTAAATATTTTGACGGAACACAGTAATCGCATTCATCGAGGACAGATTATACATCAGACTCATACAACAGTTCGTGAAAAATGTAACACATGCCGAATTTCTGTTAAATATTTGGCATTTCTTATCTCTCACTTTGTCGACAAATTTGTGGTCTTTACAACAAAAGTATCAATATTCAGTGTGTTTGCATTTTTCCGTTTAGGTGAAGTTTTCAATCGGCCGGCCAATTTGTTTTCTTCTACGAATCTGTTTCCAAGATAAATTGATTTAACAGTTGACGATTCAAGTTATAGTTCATGGGAGAGGATATGTTATAAAAAGAGTGCAATTTTCCATAAATTCAACTTTTTCTGATAATTCAAAACTAATGTATTTCTCATTCAAAAATAATTCATATGAAACAAACAATTCAAAGGAAATTTTCTAACCTATATGCGCTGAGATATTTGGATAACTATCAGTAAATTAATTATTTCAATTTAATAGAGTAAGCATGGAATTGGTTCAATTTTTTCCATTTTTCAATCAGGGGTTGAAAAATTCCCTTCAGATAGTAATGTTGAATTTCCATTTTATATATCTATTGAAATATCTTATGGCAGTTCTATGCAGTTTTGTGAAAGTTTTCTTAGGGCTTTCTCGCCCATTCTCTGAAACAAAGAATAATTAGAAAAAATTTTTAAATGAAAGAAGGAAGGCCCCAGCGTGAAAATTTTGCAAAAGTTTGTCAGGTGCCAAATCTTCAATAATTTTTTTGCCTTACAATGAAGAAAGAAACAACACTCCGAACTCTAAATCTTTGTAACGTTTTGGATTCTAGATCAGACTCCTTCGTCTGACAATTTCTCAATTTCATTAAAACTCTTCGGAATCGTAAGAATTTGTCCGAAAATATTAATTATAATTAATGTTTCTTCAGAGCAAAAATCATAATTAAGAACAGCTACAAAATGAACAAACAGTTCAAGACACGCACAAACCGATTTCTACTAAATTCATCTCTCTTCCCAAGAGTTGCATATACAAAAAATACAGTATAGATATCGATTGACTACATTCTTTCTGAAACTTCTCCAGAGCTTTCCTTCCCAATTCAAAAACAAAATAAAAAACTTATAGAAATCAATTCCTTATTGATTTTGTTTCACAAACCAGGAGAGAAAATCCAAAATATGCTCTAGATAAGGCTTCTTTGTCAGAGTACATTATGCATATAGTTTTCTTAACCCTTCTGGTTTATTTAAATTCTTTTATGTATTTTTGTAGGCTTCAAATTCATTACTTTTTATCGACCCCTTTATGGAATAATGCAGACGGTTTTCATTAAGCTGAAACTATCGAAAGATGGGCGGATAATACTGACTCCAAAAACGATTTTATTCTCTGCTCTACTACAGTCCATGAAATTGTTGATTGTCCACTGTAGTTATTCCCAGATTTCTCTAATATAGATTCAATGATACAAAGTGGCATATCTGATTTCTCATAATTTTCGATCCGCATTATGAATGTATTATCGAATCTTGAAATTTATAACAGGATTGTAGGTCAATTCATTTGAATTAAACATTTAAAACATTTTCAGTTCATGAAATTGAATGAATAAACCATTAAATCGATGATGAATTCAGTGATTTAATGAATCATAGTCCACGGTTATAATTTATGGCTGTAAATGATTTCTATCAATGCGCTGACAGCGGATATATTTTTTTCAAAGAACAACCAAATTTTTTTCATTAGTCAAATAATGGATTTTTTCAGAGAATACCCCTTATATACTGTTGAAAATTAAAAAAATTTCTCCATGGAACACAACCAGTATTCAATACAAAAAAGTAAACTTGTGCCTCATAATTTTCTTCTGAGGGATTTCGAATTCTAAGGTTTTTTTCAACAGGACAATTAATTCCAAAAAGTTCCGGCAGATAATTCAAGCTGAAGTGTGGCAGAATACTTCTAAATAACTAAGCGACATAATCTTCATGAAAAACTAAACCTAGTAGTGAGTGGCTTTTCCATAATTAAAAAATATTTTCAGTATGTTCACCATAAGGCCAAGCATTTTTCGTTTTTTTCATTTTTTCTTAGTCTCAAAATAATTGTTTTCAAGTCTCTATCGGAACTGATACCTGACGCCTGGCTCACCTATTTCTATTTTACCTTAAATTTCTCGATTTCAAGAATTATCTAATAGGCACTCAAGCTTTGGACATCGCGTATGGCAAAACCTCGCCTACGGAAATCAAGCATTACTGTGAGTTATTCAGCATCGCGACTGATTAAGAAATAATGTTAATCCTGAACAGGAAAGCGAACGTGCACAAAAATTACAAGATAACTAATTTATGCGATGGTAATTACATGCTGGGCTTTCGTTCGCGAGGATGAATAGAAACACAAATCAGTTTGACTTATTCACCTCTGCTAATTGTACAAGCACGACAGAAAGTTTCCACCACTCCTCCGTCTCCTCCGAATTAGTTGATTGTTAGTTATGACCTCCTATGGACTGATGGATCAATGTATAGGACCCTGCTTTTGTCGTGGCAGAAGCCAGCTTGTTAATTCTTGAATCGGCTGACCTTTTCACACCCATCTGCGAGTATAAGTTGGTTTTGCATTTATTAAACTATATATAAAGTCACACAAGGTTCTCTGTATTGAGGAACTGTATTTCTTTTCTTTTTCTGAAACTCAGATTCTCACTCCCAGATTCTGAAACATATCAATAACAAAAAATATAATTTCGATTTTTTTTTTATTTCAGACTATAGACTACCATAAATTAGTGATATATTCTTTTGATTTAGGAAGCATGCTTGATGAGAAAACCAGTGTTGCGTTAAATTTAAAGGTGAATATTTCGAAAACCAATTAATCGAATAAATAAAAAGGGTAAGATACAAATACCTTTCAAATGAGGTATCACTTTCCT
This sequence comes from Hippodamia convergens, assembly GCA_038502775.1. NCBI lineage: Eukaryota > Metazoa > Arthropoda > Insecta > Coleoptera > Coccinellidae > Hippodamia > Hippodamia convergens. Next base: position 33,077,253 of record CM076607.1, on the reverse strand, counting down.
CCTCTTCGCTCTTCTAAATTCAGGGGTTTGCTGTTGTAACAGTAAGGGCTAAAATTATATGGATGGGATCCTCTAAAATTGTACCTCTAGAATCAAGAGTAGACATGTCTGAACCTTTTTCTGTAATGAGTTCATTCCGTCTGTTATGTTGTCTGCTTCGTTTTCAAAAGCGGACCCTGCATATGAGTAATATTTAATGTGATTTCTGTTTCTGTACTGACAGATCATAACTATTGCTATAGCATTTTTGATTACTTGTCATAGAATGAAAATTATGTAATAGTGTTGTTAGATTAACTAATTTTGGGATGAAAATTGTAAAATGTCGTTTCCATATTACAGGTAAGGTTTTATTAATTTTTTGTTTTCATGTTTGAGAAATAGAAAAGACACTTTATTACAGAAAAACTCAATTTAGTTATTGATCTATAGTAATGAGGAGACTATAGAACATCTTATAAATAGTTGTCCCATTTATAAATTTCAAGATGGTTTCGAGGCTATACATAAAGTAACGAATGCATTTCTAAAATGGGTGGTTAATTTCAAAATTATTTGATTTATTCTGAATATTCGGTTTCTTTTCTTTTCTGCTTTTTTCTTTTTTCATTTCAGATTTAGAATTGCGAGCCGTTTTGGGAAGAATCTATCGACGGATAACATGAAGATGATCTCATACTGATGTCTTTCAAGATTTTTCCTGATATTTAATATTTTATGTTATTTTTTTACGGGGTGGCAGGTTTTTTCGGCTGAGGTTTTTTCCCCTGGCTCTATAGTATCGTATGATACTAGTGATGATAGTATCGTATGATTCTATAGTATCATACGAAGAATGTTATGATACCCCGTTCTTTTTTTACCTCAGCTTAAGTACTTTTTGTTTCAACATTTATTGTATTATTTTAGCTCTCTATTTTCATAAGAATATATATATATATATATATATATATATATATATATATATATATAATATATATATATATATATATAGTTGCAATCCTAGAGAGAGTATTGTCACATTATATATTTAATTTTAGCAAACCTCCTTATACAGATTATTTAAACCACCAGACACTATATAAAGTGAAGAAATTCTAATCTGAATGCGACTGACATCGCAGTGACTTTTGATGTTGCGAATCTTTTTCCTAATGTCATAGTAATCGAAACAGTAAAAAGAAAATTAATCGATGATACCACAATTTATGACAATTCGAAAATAACTATTGTTGATGTAATGGAGATGTTGGAAATTTGTCTAAATTCGACACATTTTCGATCAGACGATGTATTGCAAAAATAAAGATTTGGTATTGCTATGAGTTCCCCTTTATCACAAGAAATGATTATCATGTTCATGAAATGTTTTGAAAAAACCTACATTGACAGATATCCTGAAACCAAAAACTTCGTTCGTCGATGACGTTTTTTTAATTTGGCTACATGACAGGGAAGACTTGATGAACTTTTTCGATCATATAAATCAGAATCTACAATAAAATTCATAATAAAATTGAAATAGAATTAGATATTTTTTCTGTTTTGATCAAAAAATTTCAAACCATTTTGAAACAATACGTTCAGAAACAGACACACACTCATCGATAAATTTATTTTTGTTTTAATCATCAAATGAGTGATTTTATTTTAAAATTACTTTTTGATAGTGCTCATTCAGTTTCATTAACAACCGAAAAAAGATTATGAAATTAACTTCATTTGGAATTTTCTTGAAGATAATCAAAACCCAGCAAATTCAATCAGAAAAACCACATCATATTCAGAGAGAAAAATTTCGGAGTAAAATTTAAATGATAATCATGGCTCAACATATAACTGTCAAGATTAACCAATTTTATTAAATTTGATTCCCTATGTTCATAGACTTTCGGAAAAAATATGTAGAATTTTGGTTTTAAATTCAACATTAAGAACCGTCATTGAAACATGAAATAATTTAAGATACTGCTCTATGGGGAAAGAACTGAAATCTATCAGGCAATTCTGAGAAAAACCATCATAGTATTCAGTATTAATCTATGGTCACCCTGTACCTATAGTCTATTGTCAAATGATACAAATAAAACTATTTCAAAGATTTTAAAGATTTTCATGAATATAAGAAGAAAATTTGCAAAGTGGGTAAGTTCAAATTGTTTTCTTTCTTCATTGTTGGGCAACAATCTTTTGAAAGGCCACTGACAAATAAGTAGACGCGTTGTTTTACGCAGGAGCCTGTCTCCTATTATTCGAAAAAGAATTCTAATTGATTTTTATGGTCTTTTATGTTTTCCTTTTTTTATGTCGATATGTTTTATTCTACTTTGTCACTTTTCTTCACTATCGCTTTCATTATATGTGTTTCTTGTCATGTTATTCGAAAAGTCAGTTCATCTGTGAATTTGTCAGACTACATTTTGCAATGGTCTTTTATTATGTTATTCGTAATGCTTCAGGCATTTTAGTAGGCATCATCTGCGGTATGCATCGACGTCCAGAAATTTGTTGTAAAATCAATGAAAAGGAAGAGGAGCATCTGACACACCTAATTTGTTTTTATTTCAATAAAAAGCGGTTCTCATTTTCTCGGAGATATTCCGAATCTCAAGTTATTTTCGACCTAATTCCTATTCCACTCAGCTTCCCACTGGCTCGTTTCTGGGATGGAAACGCTGTCGTTCTACATTCTCCCGTTTTATGCCGAAAAATGTGGACCGAAAAACAAGTTTCATACAATGGTTAAGTTATTAGGTTTTTGTTTGAGTTGACGTCCAACCGCGGAAAAGTAATGTTCTTTCTAAAGTTAGTCGAGATGGATCCTGGCGTAGCGGTCCAAAGTTCATCGTCCCACACACAACAGACGACATCTGTAAAATTCACGAATCGTAGGAGAACGAGACATAAAATAAATCATGTTTTAATTCACGAGAACGGGAGCCTGTTCCCATTCATGTTTTTGATTCCGAAAAACACTTGGTTATCGATTAGGGACATTTTTCAAGGCACTAATTGATCAATTAAATTGTAGCGACCATATGTTTGTGACATAAGAACGAAAAATGTTCATTGCTGTGGTTTTTTATGCAGGAGAGTTTAGGTGAACTTAGGTATAAAATCAGTTTGAAAATTTTACCTTTGATTTACTTATTGCATAAATTGTCGTAAATCGTTTAGAACTGCAGCCACTAATCCTCCACGGTTTCATTTGAAGAATTGTAATATATTCATGGAGTGTTTTGAAGAATGTAGAAATGAAGAATCATAAACTGGGCTGTTGAATGTTATCCAGAGTGATGTTATATTTTTTGATAACTATCAAAACATTTACTTAATGCTTGTTCATTAGACAATGCAACCTACTCAAATAATGGGAAGAACGATCAAAGTTTGGTTCCGCACATAACGATTTTTCAAGAAAATAACACATTAACAAACACATCAAATAAAACTTTAATATAAAAATATTTTTAACACAAAGAAAAACAAAGTTTAGTGCAAATTGGCGAATTGTACTCCGCTAACCATTTGATACTGACCGAAGAGAGTATCCTCAGCTTATTTGACATATGCAAATGAACCTGTGATTTTGAATATCACCACAAAACAAATTTTGAGGATTCTACCCTGGGGAACGTGGTGGCCACTGAATAGGTCCTCGACGACCCAATGGGGCACCCAGGATTAGTTTTCATCAAGGGGTGTGGGGCTCCATCAACATAAATCTTTGAGGTATGGTAGGAAGTCTCAATTTTTCTTTAAGAAAAATTAATCTCAGTGGGGGGCTGCAGCACTTGGCATTCCCTCATGGGTGCGCCACTGCGACGACCTATCCATTATATGTTAAAATCTGCATCAAAGTAGCAGACTGACAGCTTTAGCTGGATTCAATAAACTATAAATAGCGGCAGTCAATCCAGTGCCTAGTCCTTTGCTGCCAAGTGGAACGAATAACTATTTTCTTGATTGAATAAGAATTTTCGAATTCTGAGTAGGTATACGGACATGTTTTTGTTTCATGAAGAAATTGCTTGGATTCGAACTTCCCAGGAAAGAATGACAATAAATAACTTTTATAATGATCCCTGATCTTCAGTTTTGTTAGATAATTATTGAACGTTCAGTGGTATAACAAGATATTGAATGCTTTCTTTTCTTTTGACTGATTATGTAGCTTCAATAAATGTGCAAAGTGTCCTAAAGGGACTAAAGGGTGGCTCTTTATACCACAGCATATAAAATAGATTTTTCTGTCACTGTAAAAATGATATTTGCTGTATATACTCCAACAGTTGCAAGAGAGCGTCAAAAATCTTGAAAACATCATTGAATTTTCATTTACAGTAGCAGTAATATAGTCGCAGGCGATTCAGATCAGAATGAATCAGAAATTTTCCAGTGGTCAATTTGTGATGCTGATGATAATAGACCCAATATATAAGGTAGGCATATGTAGAGTTCCTCGTGGGACACCTGTAGCGATACATTAAACACTTTTCCCAAACATTAATAAATTTTGAAGTAGATTGCTTTCTGAAAACGCTTCCAAAAATGGTCATGCCCTCCTCACAATCTCACTGTAGGTACTTGCTTAAGTGTTGGTTTTAAAAAGTAAAAAATAGATATATTGTTTTTGTTTTATCCTTCGAATATGCCTCAGATGACAAAACGATAAATGTTAATTATGAGTTTAAATAAGATTTCGTTTCGTCGAGTTTGCCTTCCTATGAGTTCTTAATAGTTTGCGCAAAGCTCAAATTCATTTAGTTTTTTTAATAAAGTCTTTCTCTCATGATAGTTTCAATTTCATAATTTCAGTATCTGAAAAATTTTTTTTTTTGCGTTATCGAATTTTTACATAATCATTCATTGTTTGATAAAGAACTGAGAAAAATAGGGTAGTCAGTTGAATAAAAATGACGTCCTTGTATGAAAATTATCCATTGTCATTTCGACAATTTTCGGAATTTGTCGTCATTTTTGGTCCCGAAAAATATTCCGTTTTCTTGTATTATATAAGATGTTTGGTTTATGTATGGGAGATGATATTCCTTCATAAGGTCCGGTGGCGGTTTTCAAAAATCCGAAAAATCACTTGGGAAAATTTATTGTGTTTTTTCATTTTACTTCAAACTTTGTGACATTTACTCGGTCACAACTAATTTATGAAGAATGAATTTCGTAATACGAAAACAATTTATTTCATTATAAACAACTTATTTCTTCTGCTTTTGTCCTTTTTTATTCCAGATTTAGAAATTCTGATAGATTGGTGAAGAGTCAGTTTGAGTAAAACAAAAATACAAAACGAATGAAATGTTTTGACATGCATTATTTTTGTTATTGCGAACAAAATATAAAGTTTTTTCATTTGATATTGAAAAAATAATATTCTGATGGGAAATTTGATTTTCTACAAAAAGTTTCATATACGATGTATCGAAATTATGCGTTGTTTACAAGAGTGCATTCTTACCCTTATCATCAATTTTCATTCTTCAATTCAACATCAGTCCGCGGTTTTCCCATCCTGATACATGATTTTTTTCTGTTATTTCATCCTCTGAAGTGTTATTTCTTTTCTCTCTGTATGAGATTTATAGGCTCCGGCCTCTTCTCTGTCTCATTTGCAATAATAATAATAATAATAATAATAAATATAAACAGCGTGAACGTGAACGTCTTGGTTTCTTTCTGTATGACCTAATCAATAGCCTACATGAATAATTATCGAGATATACTAGTTAATTTGCTTAATTATCTTTTACACACTAGATGCGAGTATACAGTTGAGTCACATGCTAAAAACAAAGCCACGATTGCTTCATGTGTGCAGTTCATCATCTAATCTTGATTCAATAGAGGTGCTACGACTAAGAAGCTGATCTCGGCAATTTCCTCCTGGCAATTATGTGATCAGTCTTCTATAATCGACTCGATGTTGAAGAGAACAAATCATTCTGAAATTTTGAAAAGGGAAATTCAAAAGAATATTAGATAAGTAACAACTACGATTTTTCCACTTCCTGAAATTACTGACATAATGAGAAAAAGAAATTAAAACTAAGGACAAACGAAATAAAATATGAAATAGTTCTTTATTTAGCACTTGACTCCTTATATTTAAATGAAATGGCAAGAACCCTCGTAATGCTGATGTTGTAACCTGCTCGATATTAAAGTCATGTTTAGATCGAATATTAGAATTATGAAACTTCATTCGTCTTTTTAGATAAACATTGAGATATTCTCCAATTGAATTGTTTTCAATTTTATATAAATAGAAGAGGAACAGAAAAAATCCTTCAAAGAAATCAAGAATACACATTCATCAGTCCAGAACTATAGGAACAACAACCAGTTTTTCTGGGTACAACATCGAAAACATCCGTTCATGTTCTTGAAATCCCTGTACAGCTGAATCCCACCCAACTTGAACCTGCTGCGACAGTTGCTTTTGTCAGCGAGGGTCCAAACAACTCGTTGTTGATTCTGCACGTTCAGGCGTACCGAATGAGATCCAGATTATCTAAATCTCCGGATAAATCATCGGAGTGGGTCATAAATAATTGATCTCAGTCAGTTGAATTGCTCCCCCAGCGAGGTTCATGGATGCTGTCCGTTACTCAACACGCGGATCTGCGTATGTTTTCTTCTCCGAACATAACAGGATGTGACGCGCACACTGCTGTTTGGCGGATTGGACGATGATGGAAAACAACAGAGCTGAGTCGGTTCAGACGAATCGATATTACAGAATATCTGTCAAATTTGTGACCAAAAATCACCTCAGAGTAGTTTTCGTTAAACGGTAATTTAAAGCTCAACTTGAAAAAGTTTTCTAGAATTCATTTATCTCAAGAATTGTAGGTTTTTGAGAAAAATTGTGGAAACTAGAAACAGAGTTGTTGGGGACAACTCTGCTGATTGTATCGACTTGCTGCGATGCAAGTACGAAAAGAAGATGACGCCAAAGTACATAATTTCTTCACTTTTTAGACTAGAAAAATTTCTTTGATTTCAACAGTGACAGAAGGAAAGCTGCTTGCCTCTAAAAAACCTATAAAATTTACTTGGAAACTTTTTTTGGTCGAAAAACCGTTCTTCGGTTATAGCATCTCAAACCTGTTCCCGAAGAATTTCTATTCTAATCTAGTAACACTAATGTTATCTGGGCCACCGGTTATTTCCATATCTTCAGCATGAAAAAAACTCATTTTATCTGATTAAAGAGTACAAGCTGCCTCATTTAAACTGATAATTTCAAAGTGAGTTAAAATAGTTAGTAAGCTTTTTTTTTAGTTTAATAAGTGACGAAAGTTGATTTCACTGTTCTTATGTTGAAATAATATTAGTAATAAGCTGACAGAACAAGGATAAATGTAAGTAACACATATTTCAAATGAATATTATAAAGAAAGAATCGACTTTCTTTGAAATTCCCTCATAACGAGGAATATTTTCAACATATTGGGAACATAATAGAATAACTCGACGCTATCAAAGTGAATTCTTCGGTGTTAGATATTCTCGTGATTTGATGTTGTATCGTTCTTGTTTTCACATCCTAGTAGACCAGATTTATTTCAATTCTGCGGAGTTAGAAATTTGATGTTGCATATTTATCCTGTATATTTGGACGAGTAAGTTGATTCGAAAAAAATGTAGGATAAATTTCCCAAATTACAGAGCTCCTGAAGATGCCTTGAGAAGGCGAAACATGTAGAGCGGATATTGAAAATAAAAAATCCATTTACGTACAATCTGTTTCTTATTCTATTATGTCAAAAATGGATTATGGCCAATTGGTTGGTAATATGTTATATTGGGAACATTTTCTTAAATTTTGAATGTATGTTATGAATGATCCGAATGGTTTTTCACGTGTTTTTATATTGATCAATGAAATGAATATCCATTGAGTACCTATTTTCTTGAATATCACTAAATTGTTTTTAATTTTCTGATTCTTGTTCAAAATTTTGTTTTAGTCGAATGGCCAATTGGTTGGTAATATGTTATATTGGGAACATTTTCTTAAATTTTAAATGTATGTTATGAATGATCCGAATGTTTTTTTACGTGTTTTTATATTGATCAATGAAATGAATATCCATTGAGTATTTTCTTGAATATCAATAAATTGTTTTCAATTTTCTGATTCTTGTTCATAATTTTGTTTTAGTCGTATATTTTGGTCATTGGATGCTGTCCGTTACTCAACACGCGGATCTGCGTATGTTTTCTTCTCCGAACATAACAGGATGTGACTCGCACACTACTGTTTGGCGGATTGGACGATGGTGGAAAACAATAGAGATGAGTCGGTTCAGACGAATCGATAGTATATTAAATTTGGCAAATTTGGGACTAAAAATTACCTCAGAGTAGCTTTCGTTGAAAAGCAATTTAAAGCTCAACTTGAAAAATGTGGGCCGAAGAGTACCCGCTTTTTTTTTCGACAAGACTCGAAAGTTTTCTAGAATTAATTTATCTCAGAAATTGTAGGGTTTTTGAAAAAATTTATGGAAACGAAATTTGTTGGGGACAACTTTTCTCATTGTATAGACTTGCTGCGATGCAAGTACAAGAGGGAGATGACGCAAGAATACATAATTTCTTCGCTTTGTAGACTAGAAAAAATTCTTTTATCTCAGAAGTGGCAAAAAAAAGTAGCTTGCCTCTAAAAAACTTTTTTTGATCTCAAACCTGTTCCCGAAGAATTTCTATTGTAATCTAGTAACACTAATGTTGTCGGGACCACCGGTTATTTCCATATCTTCAGCATGAAAGCATCTGATAGAAGGGTACAAACTGCATCATTTCAACTGATAATTTCAAAGTGATTTGAAATAGTCAATGAGTGTTTTTAGTTCAATAAGTGATGATAGTTGATTTCACTGGAATGATATTCGCATAATAATTGTAACTAGATGGCACGCTCAAATTCGTCGGCCCAAATCGGCTATTAAAATTATTGTTATTATTATAAGTCCAATATTATCTTCAAACACGAAAAATTTTGAAGAAACTAAGATCCTGATTGCCACACCGCCTACAAGATCCAATTGTATTTCCTCTCGCATTTCCCTTATTTTTCGTATATTTTCGTCTTATACCTAAATTCCTGAAACTTTATTCTTTTAATCGAATAATTAGTGAACCCCCTCAATGCATGGGCCACCCGTGACGCGGTTTTTTACATATGTTAGGTCTTCTTCTTCTCGGCATCGCAAATTGAAATCAACCAAGTTGACAAAAAAGTTCGCGAACACTTTGAGGTAAGTTGCATCTATCACAAAAGATACACTGCAAAGAAGGAAGTAACATCGGAGTTTTGTGAAAACTTTGCGTCGTCCTCACTTCAAGAAATTATTGAAATCGAGAAATAGATGTTCAAAACATAGACGTTTAATTGTCAAACACCGATGATCATCGAAAGTCAATGATAATCGATCACCTCTATTTCTAAGGAAAAACTATATTAAATACCTCGAATTTTTATATTTTCTCACCTTTAAAACCTTCCCTGGGATTCCTCGAATAAGTCAAGACCAAAATTAGCCAAATTGGTCCAGCCGTTTTCAAGTTTTAGCGTACTTAACGCACAGCAATTGATTTTTATATATACAGATAAATTATTCTTCACTTCATAATAAAAGTATTCTGATTTCACGTACACCTAAAACCAAAAAGATCTTATAGAGAGAACAATATAAAATTTAATTTAAAATAAAAATGTCCAACTGATATCAAAATGATGACGAGAAACAAAAAAGCACGTCAACCAAAAAAAAAAAAACATTATTCAATATGAAGCCTTATGGTCAGGGCCTATCAGAAAAAAATTAGAAGGATCAGTTCGAATTCTTTCAAAACGCAAAATGAGTTGAGTATTTCAATAAACAAAAATCTAAAAATTGTGTCCACTTGTATTTTGCTTCATGAAGGTAATTGCCTTGCCGATTGTTCAGTAGATTTGGTCGTATTTTCATTAATTTGGTGAGAAAGAAACGGATTTCAGAAAATCACAAAATTTACTAGGCTAATGTCTTCTTTATGCTTATAAATGTCGGATGATAGATTAAGAAAATCTACGATTCTGAGAATTGCTATGAAAATGTTAAGTTTTGTTGAAAAATGAGAAAGATGATTTGGGAACATTACCATTTTTGATACTATACGTATCCTATTAATCATCATTTTTCTGCTCCTAATTAATTAGTACAAGAATCATTGTAGGAGCTTTCGATTATTTGGAGTTATTTGCTTCAGATAATGAGAGCTTAAATCTAAATCACATGCCTAAAGAATGGCAAATGTTAGGAAAAGTATATTTTGATATACCTCAAGGTTAAAAAAATATTATAAGTGAAATTCTTCTGGGAGCAAAAATTCTCTCTAAAACCCTACTCAAATTTCCAGAAACCCCAAACATTCAGTAATCACTACAGTAAATGGTTAATGGTCAAGCTTTTCTCAGTAAAGCTAACACTACTATTCAAACTGACTCTACTATGATAAATGGGACAAACAAACAATGTACCCAGTGTACCTCGAATACATTATAAATCCTATCAAACGCACATCAATTCATTATTATATATACAGATAACTGCAATGAGCTGACAAAACAAGGATAAATGTAAGTAAGGAATATTTTAAATGGAGATTATAAAGAATTTAGGAATTGGGTCCCTTGATAATCCGATATATTTATGTAACGTTATCTCAAGTGATGATCATAATGAAATTTTGTTTTCGCGGAAGATTAATCTCATCAATGAAAAACCATATTCCCAAAATCATTTCATTGGATAAAATAATTTACTAGATATATTCGAAAATTTTTTCATTGATATGCTAATAGAATGCCAATGCGAAATAAATATTTATAATAGAACTGCAATAGGTAATGATTTTCTTCTACGAATTCAAAAACTAGCCATGAGGTGGAGAATTTTTGAATTAACGATTATTTTACTTTATTTTCTTTCTACTTCATCGAATTCTTATTGAAATTACTGGATTATTTTTACAAAAATCGTTTAGCGATTTCTACATTGAAAAATATTGAAATTTAGAACTCTCTTCTCTTCCACAAATTTGACAGATAAGAAATAAATCCATGCCAGAAGGCTAACACAAAATGAATAAATATCACAATGAAAACTGTTTGAAACTTGCAGACTGAAAGGATTTGACAAAAACTCAGAGAAAACCTCTCCTAACCTTTAACATCTCAGCAGATTTTGAAATGTCATTATCCGGCTTCCTAACTTCGCAAGGCATTAATGCTAGAGCATTAGAGCATTTGTTCAGCTTCTACAATTCATATTGTCAAATATTCTTATGAAATTACGTAGATGCGTATGACAATATAACAAATAATAATGCTCATAAGTATTGATTGTTAAATATTGAAACTAAAAACTTGCAATTTCTAAAATTATTATTATTGTTATGTGTTGAAAATATTTTTAAACTTCCACGTGATCAATCATTTTTAACACAGTTGGTTGTCATTTAAAGTGTCAACTATGATGGAAGTTGAACAAATTCCATTTTTTAATCGATATTTCTGATAACAAACATCGATATAATCCATTATTGCCCATATTATCGGCATTCCAAGAATCCCATTAGATTTACCATTGAATTCGAACATTTTTGAGCAGATTTCTGGTAGAAATCGTTATTTTTCAGCATCCTGGATTTGAAAACCTGAGATAAAATAGTTATTCAATAAAAGCTAGCCCTACAAGGCCCTTCGATTTTTTAGACTGTTCATAAAGACTGAATTCATCGGTCCTCCTTCGAAGGAGATTCAAACTCGTGACCAGAGAGCAGCACGATTCGCAGGGTTCTTTCTCGATATCCGCTACAATTCAAAGCCCCCCTTTCCTATTCCCCATATCTGGAAACCAACAAACGATTCCTTCGGCTCCCAAACCCATTCCTCGCTCGAGCAAACAGGCGAAATAATTCCAACAGAAATTGTGCAAACATCGACCGGAACCGATAAAGAGAATAAATAAGGAATTACGAATTACGACCCATATCTGGCATAGATCCAGGAACGCAAGTCACAGCTGCCTCTGATCCGCAATCATCCACTTAACAATAAGGTGCATTTAGACGATATGACGCGACGTGGCATTAGCAATTGCCTGGGGGAGCACAGAGAAGGAGCGCACAAGAGAAGTGAGACTGTTGTTAAAGCCCCCATTCATTCCGCGATTCAGGCGTGTATTAATCAAGTTGGCGTGTACTGTCAACTTGAAGGATATGGAGCAGAGCAACTTTTCATTGAAATGCGAAAGTGGTATGATCGATTGTTGTGTGCTCAATCATGGGAGTGACTGAAGGATTAGAAATGTGTTGTATCGGTTCAAAACGTATTTCAAGTCTCAAGGCATCCCACACAATTAGTGGTTAACATATAGATCAACGAAAATTTCGCATAATGTGAAAATATGTGGAACTCGATTGAAGAAAATCTAGATGGTAGTTTTCTGGTTTCGATTAAACCTTTTATTACTGCAACTGCACTTTTATTACTGAAAATGCCAGATAATGTAGAAAATATCGAATTCCCTTGTTAGCTTGCAGCACTTCATGCCATTTTCCGGTCATGTTGTTCTCTTTTCCTATGGTTTGAAATTGTCGAAGAGGAGGAGCAATGCGGGTTTAGAGCTGGAAGATCTTGCACGGACAATGTGTTCTGTATGAAACAAATAATTGAAAAACGAAGTTCAGTAAACCCACCAACACATATTTTATTCGTAGACCTGACCAAGGCTTACGATTCAGTACCTTGGTATATGCTATGGGAAACACTACAGAATACAAATATAAATCAAACTTTGATTAGCGCATTGAAGAATCTTTATTATCAGTCTTCATCTAGAATTAAAATTGGGAACAAATTGTCAAGTCCATTTTACGTTAATAAGGGATTACGACAGGGATGCACCATATCACCCACTTTATTCAAAATCTATATAAAGCATGCTTTGATGCAATGGAAACGGAAATGTTCTGCAATGGGCATACCCTTAAATGACACGAACATCTTTACCTTACAGTTTGCGGATGATCAGGTAATAGTCGCAGGAGATAAGGAAGATCTGGAATACATGACACGTAAACTGAAAGAAACATATGAATATTGGGGACTAGAAATAAACTTGGAAAAAACGAAATACCTTTGTATTGGAGATGAAAAGAGCGAACTGGACGTTGGGGATGCAGAAGGCATACAACCTTGCGAGGAATACAGGTATTTGGGAGTAAAATTCGACACAAGCGGTACAGATGACAATGAGATAAGATCAAGAGTTTCAGAGACAAGAAAGATGATTGGCTGTTTGAATGGAATATTGTGGAGCAAAAACATAACCAGAACACGGAAATTCGGTATCTATAATACAATGATCAAGAGCATTTTAACATATGGATCTGAGACATGGAGACTTACAGAAAGAAATAAAAGAAGGATAGAGGCTGCGGAGATGGATGCGTTGAGGAGATCAGCCAGAATATCACGAATGCAAAGAGTAAGAAACCAGGAAATACGTGATCAGATGAGAGTAGAAGGCACAATCATGAATGATATAGAAAGGAAGCAATTGATCTGGTATGGACATGTTCAACGGATGGGACAAACACGACTGCCAAAACAAACAATGGAGTGGATACCAAACATGAAAAGACGAAGAGGAAGACCAAGAAAGAACTGGATGGAGGGAATACGAAAAGTAATGAGGGATAGAAACCTACAAATAGGAGAATGGGAAGATCGCAAACGATGGAATCTAGGCATCGGACAACGTCATCGCACGTTTTAAACGTTATATATATATATATATATATATAATCAAAAGTTTAGTTTTTTGGGATATCAGCAGAAGGTAAGTGAAACTCTTTTGTTTAATGCTCGAGCATTGATTTTAAATTATTCAGCAAAGAATATTCTTATTTATATATATATATATATATATTGAGATTTAGTTCGAATAGATATATATAAACTTTTTTGACGTTCTGTTTTTTTGTCAATTTCTAACTTTGATATTCGTCATTTATATTGAGATCAATTTGATGCTTTTTTCATTTCATAGATTTATGTATTTCATTTATGTCTGCTCAGAATTTTATATTTATCAATGTTCATTCTTAGGACGAAAAACTTATGCCATATACCATTTTAAGGTTTATCAAATCATGAAATAGGAAAGCCTCCCAGCAACAGAATTTTGTCGCCCCCTTATTCATTGACATTGACTTATGAATTGTAGAAGCTGTTAACAGAAAAAGCTGAAATATAAGGAAATCTGGAATATTTTTTGTTTCCAAAATCTTTAAAGTAAAAAGTTGCACCTCTTCAAGATGAGTAAATATCCACAACTCGAGTCTTATTGTAATGACAATAGAATATTACAGTAGGTATCTCAAGTCCTGTTGAAAGAACAATTGTTACATTCGAAATGAATTGTTGCTAATAGAGGATTCCTTTCTCCACAAAGTACAAGAGTTCAATTCCTGTAAATTCAATCCGACCAAAAACATTTTAACGTAAAATATTGCCAAGACGAGGCCGTATTTCTAATATTAGAGAGTTATCGAAACACAAATACAGGCCTCCTCCTGTAATAAAAGATCCCTTAACGTTGGTCGGATATTTGAGCTATCGCAACGATTTATATCTTGATAACTTTATTATGACATTTCCTTTATTTTGACAGTTGTGAGAAGCTGTTTAACCTAGAAGATTTCGGGAACTGTCAGAATAAGGGATCTTTTATTTAAATACGGCTGTCCTTTATTTAAGTTAAGTACAGGAGGCCCGCATTTTATTACAGGCCACCTTAAAATCTTTTGCGAATGCGCATGAGTAAATGTCAGAATAAGGGAAACTTTATTTAAGTTAGGCCTCTATTTGCGTTTCGATAACTCTCTATTGTCAAAAAGTTATCAGATCTCATGTAGAGCCAAGCTGCTAACTTTATACTTTCCATCTGCACAAGTCCTTAATTCACAAACTTTATGCCTTGCTAAAAGAAGTGACTATGTCGTTTTTTTTTGCCACGCGAGCGTGAGGTCAAAAATTCATTCGCTGTTCAGAACTTTTCTGTTATACAATAGTTCTTATAGTTACGAAACGGCTAACGTCACTCATTTTACCAAGGCATAGAGTTTGTGAAATAAGGACTTGTGAAGATGAAGAGTGCAGAGTTAGCAGCTTGGCTCTACATGAGATCTGATAACTTTTTGACAATGTTAGAAATACGGCCTCGTCTTGTCAATATTTTACATTAAAATGTTTTTGGTTAGATTTCAATTCTTTTTGTACGGTGCTTATGACAAAATCCTTTCATTTTGTTCATTTGTTGCCCAATAATAAGTCCATAAAATATTATTGCAAGATCTTTTTCAAGTAAAACTAATTCACAATTCATGTTCAAGATCAACAATGTACGAAGTATAGAAATATACCTTTACCTACCTAGATTCAAACTGCGATGCCGATGTAATTGCGAGCTGCCATCACAACAATTGTATGAAGAATCCTATCATTATATAATGATGACAACGAGAAATTGCACAATGAAAACTGTGGTTGAGGTTATTACAGGGAAATTGTGTTTGGTGTAAATACACATGAGGCGTTTTACTAGCGCTTCATTTTATCCCCTTATTCAGAATGTGGGGGCTATTTTCCCTGAGAATTCATGGATATTTTTTTTTAAATTTATGACAATCAGTACTCCGTAAATATCAATTTTCAGACCACTAGCATCAAAATTGGCGAAATTATCATATAAACTTTTACATCCTCTGGTTCTAAGGGTTTGGGGGTGAAAGTTTCAAGTTTAGGAATTTTTCCGTTGTTTGTGTACTGAAACTAGCTCACATACCAAATTTCAACTTGATAGGACATCGGTAAGTACCCTAACAGTTTTTATGATCATCAGTGAATGAGTGACGAAATCAGGGGTCTTTTGATATCTATAAAGTCTAAAGTGTACGAGTTATGCACTTGAAACTTTGCACGTTTGATGAGTACTGGCATTATATCCTGAATTTCGTTCACCTACTTTATTCCAAACTCAAGTTATGAGGGTTCAAAAATACGACGAAACACTTGGAGAAAATATGTGTAGAGGCATGGGCACTACCGTGCCCCCAGATAAGAGAAAAACTCATCGGTTTGTAGTTAGATATCCAGATGTGTTCGATAATTTTTTTTCTTCTATATGTTTTCTATCAACTATTGGTTCTTCGTGCATTCTTTCGTATGAATAAGTACTGATTTGAGCGGTTGGGAAGTGGATCATTGAGATTTGTTTTTATCCTCCACTCTTTTCCAAAATATAATCCCACCGGTGTAGTAGTTAATATTTTGAAAACGGAAAATCGCTCATATCTCCAAAACGCCTCATTTGCGGACCCATGTTTTTATGATACTCTTTTTACTCACATTGAAGTCTGGAATCAGCTCCCAAAATAGTGAAACGTTGTTTTAAAACACCTGTATAATGATTTGGTGGCAACAAAATCGAGATTAGAAAATAATGATTGCAAATTGTTGTTTACGGAACTTCTCCTAGTATAGGCAGAATAGAGGGCTTCTTGCTAACAGGATGAACACGATTCTTCTAAGAGTTTTATTTATTCACCATATTCACATTCACCAGATACATAAAATATTAAGCGTGATCATCTCAGCTCAGACTATCTTCACCATTCTTCCTAATAATCCTAACCTCTTTCTTCTGGAGCATCGAATTGGCCCTCCGCTCATGGAACCATAGAATCTCTTTTCTTTTTTTAACCTTATTAAAACTACAACACTAGTTAGTTTATATGTAGATGAAGTCTCTAACACCCGTTAAAATCAGAGGCTCACACCCTGTATATTAGAAAATACGATGAGGCTTACCAGATTATGAGCGTGGGCCTATCAGATCAGCTCAACAAAGTAAATAAAAGTTTCACCAAAACATTACGAGCGGTTCGATGATAATACCGGTTATTGTTGTTTACATCGATAATAGATGGTTCTGGTCTAATTCATGTATATGCTAATCTTACTCTATTGTCTGGCGTCCGCGTTAAATATCGTCATGTCGGTCTGACTGCAGAGGGCACCCCCGGCGCTGCTACAGCGCGTTCAATCTTCGAGTGGCCCCCATAGGATCCCATTTATAATGCGACTCTTGATATGGCAAACCTCTGCGGGGTTCTCGATAGACGTTGGGCATACTGAAGAGCTGGAAATATGTAATTACGGTGCCAGCATCCTTTGGTCGTAGCCCGCAGTTCTTTTTAATTAGCTAGTTTCGGGTTAATGGGCTGGTTCCTAATACGGCTATCAAGTAATTAATTGTATTGGCGACTGCCGCAGTACCTGAAGAGATGCGGCCGAGTTGTACGAAAGTTATATCGGTAATTTGAGCATTCTACACCGTGACTCAACGAGAGGAGGTTCAGTGTTGGTGGATGCCTGCTTAATTGAGAAACACGGGATTAATTACAGACATTCATCAGGCAATTATGATGGAGATGTGTGTAAATGTTGAAATTCTTCGTTATGGAATGGTTTCTTACGTTAATTATGAGCTATCGTAAAGTAACAGAAAAATATATTAAGCATCAAGAACAGTAAGGACATTTCAGCGAACACAAAAGTTGAGGAGCGCAGTGCAGACTCCAATTATGGTATAAAAAACGTTCAAGATACTTATAGTGTTTTGTGCACGATAGACATTTATTACTTTTACTACAATAGCATATAACATTACTAGCAAAGTAAGAGGGTTTTTACTGGCGAATGAAGGATAAAAATTACGAGCCGCAGGCTAGTCAGTTACCTCCTTGAGCCAGTAAAATCCGTTATCTTTCATGTATTGTTTTATATTTTATTTCTTTCTCATTTGTAAAAAGGTTAGATAAATTCCAAAAAAATCCCAATAGTCGCAAATGTCGTAAGCTATGGAAGCGTTGCCATGAACATGTCTGTTTATTTTTCTTTACATTTGTTTTAGCGAAAGCGAAAATGAATGTACCAAAAGAAATTATTGAGGCAGCCAGCAGTGTAGCATCAAGTTTATCACCTGCAGAATCAGCTTCAAGGTACGAGCGAGAATACGACGACTTCAAAAAGTGGCAAAACAAAAATAGTGTGATTGGGGTAACTGAAGATGTTTTGTTGGTCTACTTGAATCAACTATCAGCTAGATTCAGCCCTAATACTTTATGGGCAAAATGATCTATGCTGAAAAGCTGCTTGGAAATGAAAGAAAATGCCCCTCTTCGTAGGTTTGTTTTCCTCAAAAAATGTATTGAAAAATATGACGTTTAGTTGTCATTTGCAGATTTCAAAAGGTAATAGCGTTTCTGAAACGAAAAAATGAGCGTTATACGCCAAAAAAGGCCAAGGTATTAGGTAAAAGAGAGGCTGAACAATTTCTTTTACATGCTCCTGATGACCAGTGGTTGCTGGCGAATATTTTAACAATATTTGGGATTTTTGGATGTTGTCGATGTGACGAAATTCTCTCCTTAAACATGAATGATGTAGAAGATATGAAAAATACGTTATTGTGACATTGCGGCAAACAAAAAATTTAACAACAAGAAAATTCACCATAACCGATGATGGCTGCAGCTTCAAGCCCTGTATGTTATACAGAAAATATGTAAATCTTCAGCCTCCTGGAACAGAAAGCCAAAGATTTTTTTTGATATACCGACATGGAAAGTGCATTTCCCTTAATGCTGGCCAGCATACTATTGGTGGTGTCCCAAAGCAAATAGCGAAATATTTAGGTTTAAAAGACCCAGAGTTATACACCGGCCACCCTTCGCAGAACTGGAGCCACTATGGTTGCGGATTCGGGTGGAGATATTTTAACACTAAAGAGCGCAGGAGGGTGGAAGAGCACCGAAATTGCGATGAATTGGGTCGATGATTCGGTAAACAAAAAACTCGAAATGTCTAGCAAAATATTTGGTAGTAAGGAGAGTACAAATGTTCAGCAGTTTCTGAGTCAACAGATGGTTCATCATCATCAGTATCAACTTTTTCATCATCAAAACTCTTTGTTACTGGAAATAACAATTAAGCCATGATTTCCAACATATATGACGATAAAACAAAATTTTCTAATGTAAATTATACTACTAACTTGTGAAAAATTTGCAAGTTAACTGTCAGTTTTACAAGTTAGTGACTTGATAAAATAAAATTTCCTGATTAATATTGTGTTTTTGGAAACTAACGTTCACAAATGAAAAACAAATAAAATATTTATCCGAAAATTAACATAGTCATTAATGTCGATGTTATGTAGGAATATAATAGAAATTAGAAGGCGCTGCCTTCGTAGTGAAAATGACAATAATCAACTGAATTCACTTATATTATTATAATAGAATTCAAAAACGAGCATATCGAACCGATAATTCAAAAAGCCGCTTGAATATTTAGAGTCTGGTGCACAGGAAATTTTCGTTCTGATCAATAGATGGTGTTCTGATAATAATTTAATTTTGAACATTGATCTTTCATACTGATCGGTCAGTTGTCGATTTCCCACAGGATATTGAACTCGATAATTGTGCTATTACTGTCGAGAATACTCTCAAATTTTTAGGTGTTTATATTAACTCTAATTTGAAGTGGGACGCACATATCGCTTCATTGAATAAAAAAATAAACTGTTTATTCATTGAATGTACTGAGGAATCACGTTGGACCAGATATACCAAAGTTTGTATACTATGCAAATTTTTGTCTCCTTAATGACCTATGGTATGATCTTTTGGGGTAATAGCTCACAAGTTAATAGAATTTTCATTACCCAGAAGCTTGCTTTGAGAACAATGTTCAGGAAAAAATTCAGAGATCAGTGGTCTATATGTGTTCAAATGTTTATTATTCACAATTAAACATAAGGAATATTTTATACAGAATAAAAATTGTAATAATCCAAGACGCATGCATACATATCTTTATTCGCTCCACACTACCTCTAGCCCAAAACAGTGTTCATGGTGTATCCATTAGATTGTTTAATGCTCTTCCTATAAGACTCCAGAGAATTTATGAGAAGAGGTCTTTCAAACAAGAGATTTAAAGTTTTTGATGAAATGTGAGCCATATTCGTTGACTGAATATTATGATTTCTGTAAAACACAGGATACTTTATAGTTTCATATTGTTTTTTTGATTTGTTTCTCTTTTATTGTTACTGGCAATAATTTTTGAAATATATCTATCTATCTATTCCCACATTTGAGGGTGACCTCATAATGTTGATGGTGTTTCTGCAATTTTTTTTACTTTTGTGAATTATGTGTATCAAGTTCACCTCTAGGATTCAATTTAAATTAATGTGAGTTTAGAGGTGTTTTTCTCTACTCTTATTTCAATAAA
Source organism: Hippodamia convergens (assembly GCA_038502775.1). Taxonomy (NCBI): domain Eukaryota; kingdom Metazoa; phylum Arthropoda; class Insecta; order Coleoptera; family Coccinellidae; genus Hippodamia; species Hippodamia convergens. The sequence goes on along the minus strand of CM076607.1, from coordinate 33,056,810 downwards.
TAATAATATGTTTGTATTAAAAAATAGGATGTTCTGCAGTCATTTCCGAGAAACCTAAACTTCGTTACAAAGGTAGATACAAGACAGTCTTTCGAATGAAAATTTCATATGAAAAAAATAATATTTCATAACGATGGTGTCAACAGATCCAGATTCGTAACCGTTATTCCCTGAAAGTAAAACTGTTGGTTTTGAATTGAATTCAGCAGCTATTTTAAAGCTAGCGTATTTATATCAGCAATTGTGATAATTGTACTTTCACTTTCAATAATACATTAATTAAATTCAATTTGTTAGTGAATGATTTCATGAATTCAATGAAAAACTTATCATTTGCTGAATGATTCTGAATTGCGATTTAGTCAGATGAATGATTGTCTTATAAACGCCGAAACGTAAGCTGCTTTAATGGTTTATTGCTCGTTCATTATTACTCAAGAATTTTTTCAAGACTTGCTCCTTCCCTGACAAAAAGTGAAATAATTTATGGAGAAGCATTTCCATTATTCGAAAATTTTTCAATTCAAACGCCCTTGAAGATATCGATCGGAATATATTATGGAAGCATTCTGCATTATCTAAAATATTCTCAGGCTTTTCTTTCCCACTCCCTGGAATAGAGATCAATTGGTATTTTTTCTTCATAATAGAAAAAAAACCCTGCTTCCAACTTGTGCACCAATTTGACAGGAACTAATTCCTCTCAAAAAATTGTTGATTAACAATGAAAAAAAAATAACACTCCAAACTTGTAAAGTTCAGGAGTCGTTTTCACACTCCTCCATCAGACAAAAAATCAATAAGAAACGTTGAACATTTATCTGATGAAGGAGTCTCATCAAGTCTCCAAAACATTAGAAAGTTTCTAAGTTTGAAGTGTTTTTTTTTCATTGTTCGACAACAATTTTTTGAAAATAATTGGCCCTGACAAATCAGTGCATAAGTTTTACCCTGGGGCCTTTCTTCTGATATTGAAATAGTTACTTATACCAGTGCAGAAGTTCAAAATTCAAGAAAGAGCCACCTAGTGCTCGACCTAGTGACAAGTTTTTTAATGAAGGGGTGTTGAAATGAGCCTTTTGTACGACTATTTTGCATTATTTTATCTTATTAACTCGATTTTCTTTGAAATGAATCTAATATTTTTCATGAACATCGTTTAGTGATTTTTGGATTGAAAACTGTTGAAGCAGAACTATTATTTGATCATAAATTTTAAAGATAATAAATAAATCCTTGACAGAAGTCAAACATAAAATGAATATAAGAATTTAGTTTTGCTGAAAGATTTGCTACAAAATTAGAGAAAAACACTTACTAATTGATTTTGTTCGAAAGACCGGGATAGGAAACCCTGATAAAAATTAGGAAAAAAAAATTTGAAGGTTTCAAAAATGCAGAATCTTCCCGAAATACATTTCAGCACCTCAGAGGTAAAGTGTGTTAAGTCACATTTTTTCCAACTATCTACAATATTGGATTCACATTAGTAAATTCTAGCTAGTGAAACACATTTTTGACTCCCTAGGTAAGTCAAGTTGCAAAATAATGGCAGTACACATTTTTTGAAACAACAATTGAACTGAAAAATCTCTTTTTTGTCTAATTTTGATATTGTGAATTAACACACTTTACCTCTGGGGTGCTGATTTATTTCATTCTGTATAACATTCTCAGATTCTGAGAATATATTGTATTCGAACTTCATTTCATGATTAATTCCCAGATTGAGTGAAAGGTTGAATTCCAAAATGCAGAAAATTATAATTTTAACATTCACGCATCGCCCATACCCACTCTAGGATTTTTATTAATCATGATTGATAATAATGGGCTCTCGAACTAACGTGTTTTCCATTTGCATTATCAGATCTGTCTCGCCCATCGGCATTGAAAATCGAACGAGACTCCTCGGGCGTATCGAATCCCCAGATAAAATCTTCTGCGTATTGCCTTTCAAGGTACCAAGAACGTATTCGGCTATAAAAACGACATGCGTGATAATTAAATTCGATATGAAGCGCGATTAGAAAGTAATACATATGCGTTCTCCAATGATCAATTCGAAATAATTTAATGCCCGATAATCTGTGGTCCAAATTCAGTAGTAATCATTCTGGTGGCAGGGCCACGCCTGATTCGCTATCAGAACGTGTAAATTCTGCTGGGAACTGGATATCGTGATCAATCAAGTTCGCAATTCTGCCGCCTTTCAATTTTTATGATTTGATCTCCTATTAGTCAAACACAGAGCAAGTAATACTTTTTCTCTATTTCAGTATTGTAATGAGTTCATTACCGTAGTGAAAGTAGTGCTGTAATGAAACTCATTACAGCATTGTTTTCAGTTATATTTTTCGTTTTATGGTTGTCAGTGCTGACCTCCGATCGAATCAAGTTTCGAATCGAATCAATTCAAATTCCGTGATCTGTCAAATTTCGTATGTCACACCAACTGCCAAGATACAGAACAAAAGTCACTAATATGAATTTTCATTTTAATTTCGAGAGTATTTCACAAAATTGACTGAAATAGAGAAAATACCGTCTAATACTTGTTGAAGAAGGCAATTCCAACACTCATGCTATCGAAAACTCGATCCTTCGTCGCTCGTTTTCGAACTTCGCATTCGTGTATGAATAAGAGCTCATTCTGCAACTTGTTTTAGAATATGCTATTTTGCAATACCTTTGGTGTAAGAGAAAAGGAGAACATTCTAAGAGCAAAAAGTTTTCGACTGAGCTTGGTTAGTAGGTTTTTCAATATGAGGACTCCATGGGAGTGTAGCGTCCACATGAACAGAAAAACTTTAACGAATCTACCGTGTCGTCTTTATCATCCAAGTACACTGTGTCCCAAATTGGTTGATACTGCCCTGTATCTTGTATCTCAGCTTTTATAAAAAATACAGACATGCGGTTTTCGAGACCCTTTGATACGTTGTTTTTAATTTTAAATCCAAAAGCAGAAATAATTCAACTACTTTTGTTTCTGAAATACAAGGCAATAACGAAAATGTGCACTTTTGGAGATGTTATTATTTACAGTGCAATGTATGAGATAGCAAAAAAATCAAAACTGCTTATAATCCATATTTTCCGTAGAAGTCAGTGGCGTAGTTGTCTGCATTTTTTTCTCTGATTTCATTGAAGTGTCACAACCTAAACTCTAATGAATTTTGAATTCAATAATTAGAAAAATCATAAAATTATGTATTATAGAAAAATCATAAAAATATATATTATAGAAAAATCATAAAAATATATATCATAAACAGATTTCATTTTTTTCTTTTCTCATTCAGAGCCCGAGGAATACTTACGTCTCCAAAAGTGCACATTTTCGTTTTAACTTTGTATTTCAGAAACCTAGTAGTTGGAATATTTCTATTTGTAGATTTAAAAGTTTTACAAAAAAGTGACATAGGGTCACGAAAACCACATGTCTCTTTAACAATAGTGCAGTCTCAACCAATTTGGGACGCAGTGTACAATAATAGTAAAATCTCCAGTTTCATAACCTAATATAACGCGTAGCGTAAGGTATGGGTATTTGAGTAAGAAATTTTTGAAAAAATTTTTCATACCCCTTTGTCCATGTATGTGTTAATTATTCTATTTGAAAATTAATTTTTGTTATAGTCACCGTCGGTATTTTCAATTTCAAACATGATAATATTTGTATTATTATTTATTTATTTTTCGGTTTTTCTCTTCACAAAAAATGATAGCAAATAAAAAAAATTTTGAAATGAAACTAAAGCTGAATTGTTCCGCTGAGGATTGTTTCGACCGAACAATAACTCGAACGAAAATCAGTTAATTATATCAAACAAAAGAAACCTTTCAGACAATAAGTCAATAAAATTGCAAATTGAATGAATTTACATTCGATTTATAAGTTATTTCGAGCAATAATTTGTGGAGTATTAATAATAATAATTTTATTTAGTTTTTATACTAGCTATGAATATATTTTCTTTCACCGCCTAACTTGTTGTTTTATATAATATTTATATATTAAATAATAATAATAAAGGTCTTTATTCAATACAGTTCATGCACACCAAACAAATATTTTCACAATATTCAAGAAAATATTGAAAAGGCGAGATCCAGAACAACGTATTAAGTGTTCAATCTGATTCGTTGATGAAATAAAAATAAAAAAATTGTAAATACTCAAGCTCGTGTCAAATATGAATTAAAAATGCAAATGTACCAGTTGTGTATCTATCAAGAAAAAAAATTATCGAAAAACATTATGCTGCTTCATAAAGAAAACTCATGAAAATTGGAATATCACTTCAACAGAGTTGCCGCTTGCTCATTCATAAGTTTGCTGAATATCATAGCTCTTAGATGTTTAAGTTTACCAACCGCCCTGATCTCAACAGATAAGTTGTTTATGCAGAACATAACGTAGTATGAAAATGGTCGTCTGAATAGCTCTTTTGTAAATACAGGTGGGTGTTCCTTTGAATCAAACATTCAAATTATGGACACAGATCGGAAGGTTATTTTGTTGAAGAAGTATGGAGAAGTTCGGTTGATAACTATTTTCATGAATAACAAAGAAGCATGAAGAGATGTTCTTCGCTCCATTTTGAGCAAAGTTATAATCTGAAGAGTATGACTAATTCTCTCAAACTTTCATATGCCGAAGATCAGTCGCAGACAAGAGTTCTGAAGCAGGCGAAATATGGACAGTGAAACGCGCGTCAACATTTAACCAAACCCCAAATCTCTTACTCTGTCACATAGTCTAACAACATCCGAGCTAATTTCAATAGAGTGATTTTCACTTAATTCTGACTTTTTTCTTTCCAAAGAGAATGGGTACGGTCTTATCCTTATTGAGCTGCAGACAATGTTTGGAAGATAGGTCATTAATAATGTTCAAATCATAGTTCAAAGTAGACATTGCCTGAGCGGTCTCTTGTAAATGAAAGGATTTATTTCTGTTATTCCTATCAAATAAATATGATATTTGTGATTCCAATCATGTTGAGTTTCTAATCCCTATATTCGATTCATGAAATTAGTGACCTAGATCCTTCAGCCCTTTAGATAGCAAAAATGATTCTCCTTCAGAAGTTTGTACTATTATTTATTTGACTTGATGAAAATCTATGTTACGTCACTCCAAACCGGAAACATACTATCAGACCTTAGCGGACGGCTTCATATTTCACTGGTGCCTCTTTTTTTCTCTCCTCAGGTTAGAAAAGTTGGGAAAATCGATAATCGGCTCAGTTTTGTTCCTGTTCTCACGAAAACTGAACCGAGGATCTCTTCGCGAATTATTTCCCTCAAAAAAAAAAACACAATTTGCAGAGCTACATTATTTTCTCGAGAATGTGTCATCCGTTTTGTTCCAGCTGCTATATTACTTGAGAGCCCCTTAAATAGAATACAAATTTTGCTCACTTTGTACATGATCATGTACAGACAGGTCGCCCATACTTTTATTCTCAATCCACATTAATCAAAAATCGTTGTAATCCTATTTTAGTTTATTGCCTTGAGCGTTCTGTTTATATGTAATATTTCCTTATTATTTTTACGGAAAATATTTTTCCCAAGATCCTGAGGCCTTCGGAATTAAATTTGTGTTCCCACGTTCGGGCATGCGCCGATTGCTTTATCGTTCATATTAGGAAACGGCACAAAATTTGGAACCTCAAACGTCACTATCGCCCGACCTAATCAATTTGTAGATACCGAATATCAATTTCCTCGTTTCGCAAACGAGCCACCGAAATCGGACACCAGTCATCTACGTTTTTCCGTAGGAACGCCACATCGTTGGCAACGCGACATTTCAATTTGGGGACCGGATGTCGGTCACATTATGAAGAAAGGAACGCGTCAGAATTTATGACTGGACGGCCGACTTGCCAGAGAAAACCAAACACAAGATATGGCGTATCTGGAGCGGATTTGGGTCCAATTACCGAGGCCTGTATACTGGCTGTCGGAAAAAGAGAAACCGCAAATGTTTCCTAATCTCGTAATCTCATGAACGCGCTTGATAAGTTTTCCTGCATCGGAGCTTTGTCGCTTCCAGCTCCACAAAGATGTCATAATCTCTATCCCTACTAGATAACGCGGTTTTTAATGGGCCGAGCAGCGAACGATGATTCTATCGAGATATTCGCAGGATTATCCGATTCTTGTTTGTTCCTTTCCTAATTGAACACAGACATTAAATTATAGATGAACTACACTGAGAAAGAGACGTCTATTCGAGAAATTAAATGCAACGATTGTTGGCTGAGTCGAAGGTTTATTGAATACTAGCTGGTCCGTGAAACTTTGTCTGCCCAAAAAGCTAACCTTTTTGGGCCAATTGCCAATTAATGTCTAACCTATACCTCAATAACTGAAATTACAATCCTATGATCGCTTCCAGAATTGAATCAGAGATGAGACAAAATACAGAATGAACACATTAGTCAACTATGTCTCCCATACTTAATGTTGATAGCAATTAGTTGAAAATTATAAACGCTGCATTGCAAAAATAGTATATTAAGTATTGTTTGAGATCGGTAGTCCTTAACGTTCGTACTTTGGCGTTTTTTGCACGATAGACAAAATTTTTACTCAATGTAGAAAATAATTATCTGACGAAATAATTTATTCGTGGCTTTATCAATGCAGTGTAGGAATATAATATAAGGCGTTGTCTTGGTGATGAAAACTTGGTAGATTGTCAAAGTGACAATAATCAATTGAATTTGCTAGCGTTGAAAAATGAGCGATATAGAATCTTCGGAAGATAATGAAATTCAAACAGTCTGGGAAATCGGCTGTTCTGCCATTATTCCTGAGATATCTAGAATCCGCTACGAGAGTACATACAATACTTTCAAGGAATGGATTCAGACTAAAGGCAGTCAAATCAATGAAAAAGTGTTAGTGGCCTATTTTGATCGAAGAATAGAAAAGCTGAGATCGCCTGGAAGTCTTTGGGCGGAATATTTAATGCTGAAGAGAACGATATTTTTGAAGGACGGTATTGACATATTCAAGTTTGCAACGCTTATAGCATTCCTCAAAAGGAAATCTATTCGTTACAAACCTGAAAAATCTGCTGTTTTTACAAAAGAAGAAATGAACAAATTTTTAATTTAAGCATCAGATGCTTTTAATTATTAAGGTGTACTTTTATTAATATAATGGTGCTTTATAAAATAATTATGTCCTTTCAGGTGGGAATGATATTAGGCATATCAGGGGCGTGTAGAAGAGAACAGTTGTACAATATGAGCGTCAGGGACATAGAAGATCGGGAATCATTTCTAATCGTGAAAATTCCCAACACAAAAACCAACATTCAGAGAACATTCACAGTCATCGATCGAGATAATGATATCAATTACCTGGAAATATACAGAAAATATTTCCGTCTGCGTCCACAAAATGCGAAAAGCGAGCATTTATTATTGAGATATCAAAACGGAAAATGCAGTAATCAAGTAATAGGCGAAGGGACCGTTAAAAATTGCAACCCTTTTGAATTTAGAAAATCCAAATGCCTATACTGGCCACTCTTTTAGAGTGGCCACATTTTGAGCTAATGAGGGTTATATGTATCAGGACTAAAACGACATGGTGGATGGCGGTCTTCAACTGTGGCTGAAAGTTACGTTGAGGATTCCCTGGAAAATAAAGTAGACTTTGCTGAAAAAATTTTGCATACTTCGGAACGTAGCGAGTTGAAACATGAAATGTTGAATTCAGCAGAGGTTTCTGTGAATTCGGCTACTACTCAATCCAGTGGTATTTCCATCAGCAATTGTAAAAATTCTACTTTCACTTTCAATATTGAATAAATTGAATTCAAATTGTTTGTGTTATTTCATTATTTCAAAGAATATTCAGTCATTTTCACAACATTTCACAACAACCTTTTGATTATTTGAATATTGAAATGCATTTTGTTATTGCAAATTCGCCCATTTCGTTATCAAAATAGGGCAGTTGTACAAAAAACATTGTATGGTATTTGTGTCAAAAGTGTTTTTATATTGTTCGTGAAATTTTTCGATTCGCTCTTCTCATTTCACAAACTTTTTCACTCACAAACTAAAACGTTACTCTTAACACTCATATCATAAATAACTATTGAGGTAATATTTCCTGGAAAATAAAATTGACATAGAAGACGAATTATTCTTTATTCACCAAATCGGATTATAATCAATTAAATTTGAATGTGCATTCATTGTCTAAGAATCGGAACTCATTCATCGCAAATTGTTTTCAGAATCTTAATGTATAACTCGAATTCAGTTAAAACCAACAGACGACTTCTCTTCATAGAGGCACGAGTTGTAAATTTCATCGCCCTTAAGAAAGAATCCCCAAAAAAAGTCCCTGCTAAAGGAATAGCATGGTCGATAAATGGTTTCGAATTACAGAAGCTCTCAAATTCTTCGCTTTATACAATGGAACGCGAAGAATCGTTATGATGGGGAGTTCTTTGTGCAACTGAAATTAAAATTGAAAAAGTTGTTGAGTACTCTTCGCGAATTTAATTAGTCAGTCGATTCTTGAAGTGGATTTTTCATGGACAAAGGAGTTGTTCGCGAAAATATAATTAGGTTTCTTGAAAATTCGTTGAATCTTGGGATGGGAGTGATATTTCATATCAGATCCCGAAAAAAATCAACATATAAGAATGAAAGATTGTGTTTTCCATAATTTCGTACCCTCTTTATCTCCGCACACATTTTCTTGCGTTTCATCCGGGATTAACCTTGCGAACTGAATATTTGAGAAACAGAATTACCGTACTGAAAAAATACTTGGATGACGATATTTTTTTTTTTTGTAAAAAAAAATTTTGTTTGTGAAGAAAAACTGTTTATGAAACCTTATTTTCAGTTAGTACCATGCATCGACTTGTATGATTCAATAGTTGAGCAAAACAAAATTTCTCCAATCAGAGTAGAATTATTGACTATCGAGAAGTCGGTTTGTTTTTTCGTGTACTTCTTGGTAGTTTTAATTTTTCTGCTATTCGTTTATTTTTCATTGACAATAAGGATCACCAACAGTTGGATAGGAAGAAGGGGGAGGTCTTCTTCATATTTTGCAAATACTTTCACTAACACGCTGAGATGGAAATAGTTTATTCTAAACCAAGTTGCAGAATGAGATCCTATTCCAAAACGAATGCGAAATCCGAAAAAAACGACGTAGGAGCGAGTTTCCGATTGCATGAGTGTCGGGATTGCCTTCTGCCACGAGTATTAGACGATATTTTCTCTATTCCAGTCAAATTTCGTGAAATACTCTCGAAATTCAGATAAAAAACCAGATTAGTGACTTTTGTATTGTATGTTGGCATCTGAATTGATTCGATTTGAAAATTGATAGGAGCAAGGGGTCAGTACTGACAACCACAAAACGAAAAATATAACAGAAGACAATGCTGTAATGAATTCTTCACAGTACCTACTGCTTTTAGTACTATAATGAACACATTACGATACTGGAATAGAAAAATTCGGCTATTGTTGATGTGCCCTATCAATATTCATTCATTATGAAAGTTCATTGATGTGAACTAGATGTCACACTATATTTAGTGTTTGTCCTCTAGGCCAATGAAAGAAATTGAATAATAATGTACAATAGCTTTTATGTGATTATATACCGCTCCTAGGGTGTGTTCGGTTATGACAGGTTCAAGAAAACGAAAAAATTTTTTGAAATATCTTCTATTACAAATATTATCTCATATGAGACAAAATCTCATTCTGGAATAAAATTAACTTAAACGAAACAAAAGAACTCAAGCCAGAAACACTTTTATCGGTGTAAGCAAATATGTTGCTGTGGGGTCCACAGATAGTAGTGCCACAACAGTCTTTGATTACAATTTAGACGGTATAACCACAAAACAGATTTATTATAATAGTCTTCAAATTACAATCAATCAAAAAGGTAACTGAATATTTGAAATACACCGTGCCAAAAATGTAACATAACTCGTCAGTAAATCTTGTGCGAAGAATTATTATCAAAAATTGTCACACTCTTCGATATTTGATTTTAAAAGCAATTTATCGTATGGTGTTTTGAGTTTGATATTTCTCACCCCCTACGCGCCTAACCCTTCTATTTTTTCAAATGGGAATATATTCATTGTGATACATCAAATAAATGAAACACAGAATTGGTTGTGCCGTTTTTTATTGAGAAATTATCAGATAATTCACAATTTATGATTGGAGGGTACTGCAATCAGAACATTATTCTTCGAATAACTATTATCAAGGAAAATCCACGACGAATTCATTAATGTTTAATTTCGATAATAGGTCTGTCTCCCTGTGGTGTTTCGCATTTAAAATCTCTCACCCTTTATGCTCCACACCCCTCTACTGTTCTTTTTTCAAGTAGGAATACATGGATTGTTATATGTCAAATGGGAGGACATTCGATTGCACATTGAGCGGCTGGACTGAAAAATAATTTGTTAAGTTATTTTCGTTTTACCAAATTAACATTTTTATTTTAGTGTTTGAGAAACTTATGCAATTTTGAAATTGGGTGTTTATACCCTTAACCCTCAACAAATTGTTCTTATTGAAACAATATTGCATGAAAAGTAATTCGAAGACCCTTTCAGTTATGTGAACGAATATAAAATTTCACCTTGAAATTTTACAATAAAAAAGTTGACCAAAAATGTATACACAAGTTGAAAACAGCTTCGAACTTACTTCAGATCGCAGATAAAACAATTAGCAGATAAACACAATACATATTGTTATGAAATTATTATTATGGTTCAATATTTATATTTGATTTAAGATTACTTCAAAAGGATACATAATACATTACCTGGTTTGATAACATAATTGCAAAAACAAAATTCAAAAGTTTCAACATTTCAATTTATTATTTATATTATTCCATATATTTTCTATTCAAAATTATCATAGATGAATTTCAAATATAATTTTCAAGAGTAGTTTCAAAATTTCCAAATTCATCAGGATATATCAAAGGCTCCTCAATAAGGTTGGAAATGAAAGATTTTGATGAAAATAATTCATGTATATTAGTAGATTCTATGAAATTATGTGTTAGTATTAAGAAATCTAGAGAGTAAGGACTTTAGAGAAGTGAAAACGTGGAGACGAGAAAATAATTGAAGGGAGAAGATTGTAAAATTGAATTGGGAATTTTTTCAAAGAAAAACTAGATGAAACAGATGAAGAAATTAATGAATATTAAGTGATTGACCAACTAAAGATAGTGTGATTATAATTTGAATTGAAATAATAATATATGAAGAATGGTGACGGAAGATATTGACTTACAAAACGAAGAAAGGAAGATATTGGCCCAGTAAACGGAAGAATACATATCGAAGATTAATTTCAAGAGACTAATTAGTTTTTTTTTAAAGCAGACTGTGAAATTAGAAACTGAGCAAAGTGAGTTCATTAATAAACATAAACTAACCTAAAAAAATAACCTATTTTTGAACATAAATCATATACCATAAATCATAACCATAGAACTAGATTGTTATTCTTGATTATTATTAGTATAGTTTATTATTGAAACCAAATTTAATATTCATTAGATATTGAGAGTTCATTGTATTTAGTAAAATTCCAATTATAATATTTTGAAATTTAAATCAAAATCTTTCAATTTCATTGACATAAATTTTTTTTGAACCCTCAATTGAGAGTAGAGTCAAGCCCAGGTAATTTTTTTAAATTCAAAAATTCAATAATTTTTTTTTGGTTCCTAAATTCAAATTCAATTCAAAATTTCAATATTAATAAAAAGAACCATAACAAAATATTCCTATTTGAACAAAAACAGTAGAGGGGTGTGGAGTTTGAAGGGTGAGAGATTTCAAATTCAAAAAAGCATAGGAAGACCTGCTTTCGTAATCACGTGGATTTGCCTTATTTATAATTAGTAAAAGAATAATGATCTGATTGCAGTACACAAATTGTAAAGTATTTCCTAATTTTTTAATGAAAAAACGGCACAGCCAATTCTGCTTTTAGCCACATCGTTGAATAGGTAATCAAATAACCTTTCATTTGATGAATCACAATCCATATATTCCCATTTGGAAAAATATAGTACAGTAACATTTGATAAATTGCTTTCGAAAATGAAAATCGACCGATGTGAGGACTCCTTAATAATTCATTCTATAAGAATTATTGACGAGTGACCTGTGGTCAAATACAAAATGAATATTAACTCCAAACCTCTTCTTCAACAAAAACTAAACATTTGGGTTATATCAAACTGCCCTATTTCGGCCTTTCCTGGACATCTGAAAGCATAAAAAAATTTTACATTCGTCACAATCCTACCCTGAGAAGGATAGGAAGAACAATTACTATGACATCATAACATATTCGAGGTACAAGATAATTTCAGCTATACAATTGCTATTGTTCCACTTTTTACAAAGAAAAACATACATTACTATCTCTGTGAACATATTATAACTATTACTAAAATATATCGAATAAGAATCCTGTGTAATTAAACTTTCTTCTGTCTCAAATTTTTTCCCTCTGATGAAATCCAAATAAGGTGAAACAAATTGCGATTTTTTTCAATTCCTGAATGTATGCTTCCCCCGCCCTGAACAAAATCTCGCTGCCCATCATAATTTTCGCACATTCCAAATGGAAGCACATGAGCGAAACGAAAAGTTATCGTCCTCCCCGAATTTCATTCATAACAGGGGACTTTATTGCTCCGGCAACAACATCGTCATCCTGCAGCTGTTACATATTTTAAGGGAATGTGGTTACTTTACTCGTGTTTCATTATCACAAAGAACGATGTGGGCCCGCGAATTAAAGTTATGTGCTGGAACTAAAAGCGACGCAGTTTTAATCTTGGGAAGTTATCAAAGCGAATATGAACATTAAATTGTATAGTCGACTGTTTTATATTGTAATAATCTTCCCATCTGGGATGGGCGAAATGTTCTTCATTTCACGGTGAAGATCATTGTTCTTTCTTTTTATGTTTGAATTACTACCTATATAAAGAATGGGTGATCAAATACTACAGACAGAGTGACTCTAGCTAGGAGCATATTGCATAGGCGAGAACCTTTTTCCTTAGGACCATAAAACGATCAAAAAATTGCAACCCGAAAGTACTTGTAAGGCGATTTAGTATCTCTCTTCGTATACTTAATATAGAAAACGTCAAGATTCAAGTTGGCTATTTCGATTCTTATCCCTGATTCTATATGATGAAGGCAAATCATGTAAAACTGTAAAGATTATTTAAAGAAATTAATCATTATAACACAACAAACTAAACCGAATGTTACTATTTGGTATATAAGAAATAAAGAAGTATTGGCATTTTAATATCACATAGTTCATTCAGTCTGATGAAATTGGTGGTATTATGACTTGCATTGGAAAAAGTGCATCTTAACAAACACTTTGTCTTATGAAATTCGTAATGAGAATGATAACAAAGTGCGAAGTGTTTTTTCTGGTTTCATTATCAGGCAACAAATTTGGCCCCTGACAAATAAATGCACAAGTATTACGCAGGGGCGTTCCTTCCATTATTTGAAATTTTTCAAATTGATTTCTCTTCCAGAGACTGGGAGAGAAATCCCTATAAAATAATATATTTCAATGGATAGAGCATTTACACTTTGGACATTCACATTTCTGAGAAGTTACATTTCCAAATTTATTTGGAATGGTTGTGAAACTCAAACGTGTCATTTTTCATGAGATGGGGTTTTAGAATAGTATTCATTTTCAGTGCAAATCACATATATTGTTACCCTTTTGAATTTTTATGTACCTATAATTTTTTGTTTTGTGAGTTCATGGGCATTTCCTGAACTCTTCTCCCTGAATAATAATAATAATAATAATATCTGAACCCTCAAATAGGGGGGAAGTAAATTTTCTGGAAATTCTTACAGTTTTCATTTTCAGTCCCTGGAACAAAAATGATGCAATTGGGATGTTTATTTATATGTTTTCGAATAACAGAAGAAATGCCACTGCTTATAAATTTGTGAACTAATTCTGTCAGGAGCTGATTCTTTTTTAAAGTTGTTGCCTGTTAATGAAAAAAGAAAGGCTACGAATTTTTTAATTTCGTAATGTTTCGGAGTAAATATAATTTTCTCCCGTCAGACAAATTCATTAAACTCTTCGGAATCGTAAGAGTTTTTCAATTTATCAACTTACATTTGTGGAAACATAATGACCATAAATTAATATATATTATTTTGAATTAGAGAGCTAAAATTATACAATAAATGTTGAAACAAAAAGTACCTGACCTGAGGTAAAAAAGAACCCATTGCAAAAATGAATTTGATACATTGTGTATGGCTCTAATGCCATCTTGAAATTTATGAATCGAACAATTATTAATTAGGTGTTCAACTGCTTCCTCTGATTCACTATTAGGACTATCAACTGGAAATCTCTTGAAAAGCATGCTATTGGTACGAGCATGAGCTGTTTTTAATTTATTAATATAAATAAATACATTGGTCTGCCTCATTTCAAAATGTCTTGAAATTAATTCTATCAGAATTTTCGTGGTTTTCAAATCTATCATGTAATCGCCGGTAGTGGAACACACATGATCTGCAATTTGCGATCTACCTTTATTTCTATTTTTTATTTTCATATTAAACGTTTTTTTCAACGGTCTCGATGATTCTTCACAAATACGTATATTGTGAACACAAGTTTTGACCTTTTTTTTTCATTCAAAGGCTCAGTTATCTTTAGTATAGATCTTAAATCATTTTTTGTTTTGAAAAAGGTTTTTATGTTGAATCTAGAACCAATTTTTTTTATTTTGTTAAGAATGTCCATGAACATAAGGAATCAAATTTTGTTAAATTGGTTGTTGTTGACGGGTCATTGGTTCCTGATAATCATTATATTTTCTCAATTATTTTCAAGAATAGTTTTCATGAAATTAATTTCAATACTGCTTATTTCGGTTGTAGGTGAATTTAAATCAACCCTATCATGTGTTCTTATGATACCTATTGTAACCCTCATTTGATTATTGTAATGAGAATTCATATTTGGGGTGTTTTTTTTTCTGAACACACTCGATTCATAAGGTTTTGAAATTTTTTTTATAGAAATATAAATTATGTTATTCTGTTCCAATTGCATTGTAAATTTTATTATGTATTCATTATTATTAATTTGATCGACAAACTTCATCAATTCTTTTCTGCCAAATCACAAACACATCATCACATAATTCCACCAAGTCTTAGGTTTGGTGAAGAATATCTTTCAATGCTGTTTTCTTCAAAAAATGAATATGTTGCGCATAAATGGTGATGAAGGAAACAATGTCGAATTTAGATAAACATCTAACATCTGATATCTCCATCAACAGATCAACAGATTTGATTGAAGTGTTTGTTCGACTGAAACATTAGGAAGAAGATTTACAACCTCATAACTCATTAAAACTTCGCATTTGGATAAGATTTTTAAACTCATGAAGAAAGTGTTAGGTGTTTTACACAGGTGCTTTCATGTATTATTTGGAACAATTTTCTAATAGATTTATGTTCCAGAGACTTGAAAGAAAAAACTTTGAGACAAATACAAAGATTTCCATAGATAAGATATACAGATAGATAGAATATGTAAATAATTCCCTACGTTCATTTGATTCCCAGATAATTGTGGATTTTCGTCGATATTTATTCCTGAAGGCATTAACAACCTATCCCGACACTAAATGACATAAATTGTCACTTTAGTCCCGGAAGAGCGAAGAAGTCATTAAGGAACACTCAGCTTTCAGGTCGCGTATATTATATTTGATTAGTTAATTATCCATCGACCGTCTCCGAGCCGATAAAGCATTTTCACACCTCGCCTTCAACTCCAAATATATACTTTAGCATTTAGCGATTTGCGTCCACCTACATAAACATCCATTCGCCTTCGGGGGTTCGAAAAAAATTTAGGACAACATTTCCGAGGCAGCAAAGGTAAAGTTTACTCGGGAGGCAAACATTTGCAGCGCGAATTCCTCGTTACCGTATACTACAATGAATTAGCGCGATTAACACAGGATGGTATTATAAATAGCTATTTATCATTGCAGGCTTAACGCCATTACAATGCGCATATATATCTTACTTAGCAAAGTTATAAACTACTTGGACTAGCGGCAGCAACCACAGGCGAATGAACTGGGCTTTTACGAGTTGAATTATTTATTTGTCCGTGGAATAGGCCGCGACCTATTAATATAATAATCAAGCGCAATTATTCGGATGCAGGGTTACCGCAGAAACTCATTCTGTTGATATCTTCAAAGGACATGAAAAAAAGGTGTAATATCCAACAAACTTTCAATATGTTTACCTTCAATCTTATTCTTCATCTACATATATTGTGGATTCAATTCAAGATATAATATGCGGGATACCCATATTGAACATTACCTGGGTAATTTGAATGTTCAAATTTTGAAATTACTTGTGTACATTCCAGGTAGTTCGATAAGACTATCATAGTCGACTCAGATATTTGATATTCGATAGTTCGCAAAGTTTCCAGATCTATTGAAGCTTCGAAAAACAACTGGAAATAAACAATTTAGACAAGAAATCTGTAAAGTGAAGGATTTGGATATGTGGAAACCACGAAGACGAAAATGAATTGAAAGGGAGAATATTTGGAGTTGGAAATATAATAAAGAACAAATTACTGACAAAAATAGGGTAGGAAGTAAAGAAAAATTGGTGAAGATTGATTATGAGTGGAATAAAGAAAACAGAAAAAGATTTGAAATAAAAGCCAGACATTCCAAATAATTCATTCATGTTAGTTTCTTAACCTGAGACTAGAGAACCTCAGACTCTTTTCTAAACTATGTTAAGACCATTCGGACTATAGGTTTTTAGTACACCAAGTATTCAGTTATTTTTATTAGATGAGATTTGTTGATCATAGTTCATTTCGAACACAAATCCTCAGAGTTAGTTTCTAGAGAAATATTTTTCGATTAAAGAAATGGTTTATACATCTGAATAATTCATTATGTGAACTCTCAATGGAGACAGTAGTGAACCGTAAATTTCAAAAGAAAATTGTTTTGCATGTTGGAGCTCAACGTGGGGCAAGAGGAAAATTAACATAACAAATAAAATTCACATGGCAATCAACCAAACGAATGTAATGTGTTTTAAGAAAAAGTGAAACTCTAAATATTGAAAGGCAGTACAAGATTGAAGAACAAGAAGGAAAATCGAATCGAATGGACACAATAGTATGATCATCATAAAATATGAATATAAAAATGGGCGAACGGAATGAAAAATCAGACATTTCGAAAACAGATTTGAAGAATATTTCGAAAAATGGGAAGGACGAAAAACTTATCAAAATGAGCGTTAATGAAAATGAACGAGGTAAAAAATGAAAAAAAAATAAGTAACAATAGAACTAATGGTTAACTTATATGGGGATGTTTTAATGAAAAAAAAACATTAGTACTTTGAATGATTATTCTGCAGTATTGTATCATACTGCAAAACTATAAAACCAATGATTTATTAGGCAAAATTTTGAAGGAAAAAAATAATATGAATTCAACAGACAATATCAAGAGTCAATGAAGTCAATAGGAAGGAAACATAAAATAATATATAAGGATTTTATATACAGAAAAGAAATGAAATAAAAATTTGAAGAGAATTAAGAAAAAAAAGAAAAAACCGGGAGTAGTTGAAGCATTCAGGTTATGTACCAGAGGTGAAAATAGATGCATTGAATGATTATTTTTTTCAACAGTCCATATTAAGTCAAAATATAACTTCTTGGCAACAGCAACTCATTAAATGATTAAAATAATGATGCAACCAAAGGCATATAAAGATATGAATAATAAAGAATGATGAATCAGAAAGGATGATAAAATTTGTTCCTATTTATGATAGCTTCTACATAATTCACTCAAATATCAACAAACTATTGGGGCATTGTTATGTATCAAAATTTTGTATTTTATTCAATACATCAAACTATCATATATTGTAACTTTTCGAATTCTGTATCGGACATCCCATCGGACTAAATCTTAAATGGATTAAGATCTTCAGAATCGTGAAAATGGTTTGATTTTTCAATGAATATTTTTTTCACAATTCTGAAGATTTTTATGAATTCAAGAATTTGTCTTATAAAGGTGTCTGTATACATTTCAGAATGTGAGGCAACATTTTTTTTAGGAATTGGCCCGTGCAGATAAGATCACAATTTTTACGCAGGGGTCTTTCTTTTATTATTTCGAACATTAACTTAGTGATCCAGAATCTGCAAAAGAAATATGCAGACTCTAGGTTCTAGGTTTTTCCGTAAGTGTAATCAACTTTCGTTTTTCAAATGGAAAGACCCATTTTTAATTGCACAAATAGATTCTCCATTGAATTCTGAGTTTTTTCAATACCAAAGTTAGAAGTGACGAGAAATTAAAAATTGTTTTTTTCAAATTGGAACCCCATTTTTTCGAGGCATTTTCGAAATCTTCATGAAAAAATAGGAGTATACGTCCAAGACTTTTATCCGAAAATGAATATTTTTTCGAGATATTCACGAAATACGATTTCATCTACAATTTTCAATCTCATTCCGAATGTGATTTTTTACTGGAAAATAATTAGCGGTCAAGTAAAATTTTTGGAAATCTCTGTTATTGAGAAAATATTTTCTTATAGTTCAGACTTAAGTTCTTGAATTATCATCTGTAAAGCTAGAGCAACAATTGGTATGAAGTTCTCAATATGAGTATTATTGAAACTTCAATAATACGTAAAAAATTCTCAGGAATGCAGCAGAAAATAATTTGTGATAATTTTTTATGCTTTTGAAAGAAGAATTAACAGAATGTGAAACAATTTCATTACTGAAAATTCACATTTCCCCACCATGACAAAAAATAAATTTTCTAGAATCTCTGCTCACGTGAGTTGAACATTTGTTTCAACAAAACAAGAAATAAAGAACACTTAGGTTCCAGATTGCTCTCGCAATCCAGATGATAATTCAAAGACTTAACTCGTCTGAACTATAGGAAATATTTACTCGCTAACAGAGATTTCCAAGAATTTCACTTCACCGCTAATTATTCTCCAGTAGGAAAGCACATTCGGAATGAGATTGAAAATTGAAGAAAAAATCGTTTTTTCTGAATATCTCGAAAAATATTCATTTTGGGATAAAATTCTTGGACGTATGCTCCTATTATTATTTGACAAAGATTTCGAGAATTGTTCGAAAAAATGAGGATCCGATTTGAAAAAGAAGATTTTTTTATGTTTCGTCACTTCTAACTCCGACAAAGAATTTGTGACCTCCTGTATCATATTCTGAAAAGCACACTATCGGAAAAAAAGCATCAGCCTTTCTTCTCGGAGATTCCCAAAAATGGAAATTTTTAATTGAAAAACTTGTCGGTATTTCAACAGAGTTCAATTTTGAGATTTTTTTTTTTTTATTACCTCATTCAAAGAGAAATTTCTCGGGAAAATGAAATCTTCTGTAATCAGAGAGAGAGAGAGAGACTCAGAATTCAATGAAGAATCTATTTATGTTAATAATGACTCTTTCCATTTGAAAAACGAAAGTTGATGTCACTTCCGGAAAAACCGGAAGTCGTAAAACCATCGAAAAATACGAGAAGTTTTTTTCTCACTTGGAGTTCACCTTTAGAATTTCAATCCTGAATCTGGTGTCTTTACTTAAAATATTTTATAGAGCCATATTCGTGAATAACCCTGAATAGTTCAATCGATATAACATGAAAATCAAATTTCATGTAAGATAATTTTTTTTTCACTTAATTGCCATCATTTTTGTATTGAACATGAGTGAGAACATTATAGCATGTGTGGAGCCTTTTTTATGATCACGATGACGAAAATGTGTCAGGAGTGTGCGCAATTGTACCTTGGAAAACTCAAAATAATGAGCGTCTCACACTAGACGTTTGTTTTGACAGACCCTGGGGCCATGGCATGATTGATGGCTCCGATAAGTTTGAACGCCTATTTCGTTTTCCGTCGTAAACATCTGTACAATGTTGCTTGAATGCGCGATTCCAAGTTCGAGGAAAGCTTTGGGGCATTCGTTGCTCCCGTTGATATAAAACTCGAGTTGAAATCACTTCGTATATTTTATAGTATGGAAGTTTTCAGCAATGCCCGTTAATAATTGAGATAGTCTGGGAATTCAGACGGCATTGCGGGCGTATGCTTTTCGGTTCGCGTTTTCTGAGGCATTATTGGAATATTTCCACGAGTTGTTTCCTTGGAATTTCGAACGCTGTTCGAAAAAATTATTACATTCACTATTCAACTTTGAACGTAAATAAATTAGAGCTTCATGATATACATGAGGGTTCACTCATAAATTGCAATCTAAGAAAACGCAAAAACATATAACTTTGAATAGTAAAATTGTTGTGAGTAGAAGAAAACATGGTTTTGGACCTTAAACTTACGGGAGGTGAATTCAAAAATACTACAGATCATTATTAACTAGATACTCTGAAACAGATCCTGACGTTTTTTTAAATTTAAATACATCACCAATCTACAGCCTAATCCTATTACAGATTGAGAAAAAAATATATATAATTACAAGTAACGACCGTGCTAAAAATGAATTAAAATCATTCATGAATAAAGTAAACAACAGAGGACCTAAAATGGACCCCTGCGGAACACCAAAAGACGCAGAAAACTCAAAAGATCTGACTCCAAAAACATCGAACGAACAGTTTTCTATCTGCAAGATATGATTCCAGAAAAACGAAGAAATCCGAAGATTGTTTATTGAAAGAGATATAAAAAAACTCATTGCCGTAAACAAAGCAATCGTTTATTCTATCGTAAACTTATATCACCTAATGAGGAAAATATAGAAATACCTACAAGAGACGCATTGGAAAAATTCTGGAATGACCATTGTCTATAGGAACACGGTTCAATGAAGATGCCAGTTGGATTGCTGAAAAAAATTGTAATGCAGAGAATCATGAACCAATGCTACACGAAGCATACACAATCGAAGAAATTGCATCAGTAATGAAAGAATTGCATAGCATATGATACAGCCTATTTATTTGCAAAGGCTCCAGATATCTCTCAATAAAAAGCATAGAGATACGAATATCTAGGATTGAAATATTGTTTCAAAGGAGAAAAACCGAAGTGACACTCGATTTTTTTGTATTTTGAATGATGTTTTAATGAAAATATGAATCCTCGGTTTTATTTTCATTAGGATACAAACGGCAATTCAAAAAATTATTTTTCAGGTTTTCTAAATCTGCTGAAAGCACTTTCTATGCTCTGAAAATTAGAATGATGAAAAGCCAGAGGAATAACATCAGCATGAATGAATTTTTCGGAAGAAGCAGTTGGAATATCACACAAATTTAGGAAAATCAAAAAGGAAAGGTGCTCAAACTGAACTTTGTGAAAGACTATTGTAGAGGATGGTTTTTCAAATTTTACTCAATATATTTAATATCGTATGGTCGAACGAAAACGTTGACAATTCAGAATTAAGTTGTGGGAAATGCATAAAACCATTGTAAACCTGAAAATTTTATGTAAACTGTTACATTCCTAATCGGTAGAGCTCTTTCAAATATATACAGGGTCTTTCACGAGGAACCTCACCCATATTTATACGGGAAACTACTGAACGTATTTTTATGAAATTCAACACTTATAAGTATTTCACGATGCTGATGAAATCTAAAATATTTTCAAGGCATGAGCACGCCCGGTTTTTTCGGAAATGACGTCAACTTCCGTTTTTCAAATTAGAACACTATTTTTTTATTGCAGAAATAGATTCCTTAGAAAATTTCAAGTTATTTTGATGTAACATTTTTCAGTTTTGGTTGGAAAATTCTCTCTGAGCGGGAAAATTCGAAAAAAAAATCGAAAATAGAGCTCCGCTGAAACAAGAATAACTTCGAGGTTTTCGGATGGAAAATTTTCATTTTTGGGATTTTTCAAGATGTAAGATTGATGTATCCACTTTAAAAATCTAAATCGCGATTCATGATACAGGGGGTGAAAAAATCGCTTTCAAAGTTAGGGATGACAAAATCGTGAAAAATCAATTTTTTCAAATTAGAACCCCATTTTTTTATGGCAGATATTGAATCTACGTTAAAAAATAATGTGAGTGTATGCATCACACCTTTGCCCTAAAATGGATATTTTCTGAGTTATTCACAAAAAACTGTTTTTCGTCTTGAATTTTCAGCTATTTCTTTTCCCTTCACGCCAAAAAGATGAAATTTTCAGGAACTGTTATTTGAACCATGCTGTAGATTTCTCACCCCTTCTTGAAACCGACTTCAAGTTACTATTAGGAGAACCATGGCAAACTCTCGCAGTTATAACTAGAGAAGATGCTCAAAGTTTTGACCGTTAATTTCTAGACATTTATTTATACGTCTCAGGAATGCTTCGTGCGTTGCTCTTCTTATTTCATCGGGAGGAAGAGATCTGCGAAAGTGTTTAAAAACCAAATTGAGTTTCAAAACTATGAATCTAAAAATTTGAACAAACGTGAACGCATTTCTGACTCGTTCTATGCAGTCCTCTTTATCAGTCAGGGGAGTTGAGTAGACAATATTTTTTATCCTACCCCAAACATAATAGTCTGAAGGAGTTAAATCGGGAGAATGTGGTGGCCAAAGTTGTGGACCATTGTTCGCCAACCATCGATCTTCAAATAGCCTGTAGAGGATATTTGACACATTGAGTGAATTGTGTGGAGGCGCGCCATGTTGTTGATACCATAAGTCATTATGGTTCTGTACTAGCGGCTCAATTATTTGAGTCAATATGTCAGAATATCTATCTCCTAAGGGAGAACATTCTTTAAATAATGCAGACATGTGTAGTGTTCTATCTTACCAGTTATAGTCCCATCATAAATGTGAACATCGAGAATTGCATTATTTTTGATGGCGCAAAAAACATTGACTCCAGGTCTCTTGAAAGTTCCATTGTCTGAAGTGGTGGTTGTTCTCTTCATCCCAATAATGACTGTTATGCCTATTGAAAGAACCATTCTTTGTGAATTTAGATTCATCTGTCCAAATTATACCGTCCAAAACGTTTTCATTCTCTTGAAATCGAATCATCATAGCTTCGCAAAACTCTGTTCTCCTGACGAAATCAGTTTCCTTCAAATGCTGTACCCTATTGAATTTATATGGATGCATTTTATGTTTTTTTGATATTCTCCAAACACTCGATTGAGATAATCCCAGATCAATCTCGGCATCTTTGAGAGAATTTTGAGGATTCACACGAAAATATGCAAGAACTGTAATTTCGTTGTTCTCATCTTCTACTACACTTTTTTCTCTGTGTATAGTTTTCTTAACGAAAGATCCGACAAGTTTGTCATGGTTCTGTTAATGGTATCTCTCGTTGGTCTGGGTCGGTCAGGAAACCTCTCAATGAACAGTCGAATCGTTCTATCTACAACTTTATTACATTCTCCATGAAGTAGAATGAGATTTAAATAATCTTCATTGGTAAAATTAGGCATAGTGATCGATTTTATAACTTAATACGAATTATCACCAAATTAATAGTAAACACAAAATGCTACTGAATAAAGAGGAATTTGGCAGATGTAATTAATAATATCTATCATTAAAAAAAAAGAATGTAAAACATGGTAAGTTTTTGCATATGGTTCATAAGGAATTATTTATTTATCACTGGAGAGAAAACCGATGGCCGATTAGTTGAAATAAAGAGGTTTCCGATACAAATTCGAATCAAAATTCGCCATCTATTTAGGAACAACCTGTTACTTTTTCTCTTGCATATTAGTGTAGTAAAATCTAAAACATGGTTTAAGTAACAGTTCCTGAAAATTTCATCTTTTTGGCTTGAAGGGAAAAGAAATAGCTGAAAATTCAAGACGAAAAACAGTTTTTTGTGAATAACTCAGAAAATATCCATTTTAGGGCAAGGGTGTGATGCATACACTCACATTATTTTTCAACGTAGATTCAATATCTGCCATAAAAAAATGGGGTTCTAATTTGAAAAAATTGATTTTTCACGATTTTGTCATCCCTAACTTTGAAAGCGATTTTTTCACCCCCTGTATCATGAATCGCGATTTCGATTTTTAAAGTGGATACATCAATCTTACATCTTGAAAAATCCCAAAAATGAAAATTTTCCATCCAAAAACCTCGAAGTTATTCTTGTTTCAGCGGAGCTCTATTTTCGATTTTTTTTCCGAATTTTCCCGCTCAGAGAGAATTTTCCAACCAGAACTGAAAAATGTTACATCAAAATAACTTGAAATTTTCTAAGGAATCTATTTCTGCAATAAAAAAATGGTGTTCTAATTTGAAAAACGGAAGTTGACGTCATTTCCGGAAAAACCGGAGGTGCTCATGCCTTGAAAATATTTTAGATTTCATCAGCATCGTGAAATACTTATAAGTGCTGAATTTCATGAAAATACGTTCAGTAGTTTCCCGTATAAATATGGGTGAGGTTCCTCGTGAAAGACCCTGTATGTATATGTACTTTATTGAGGTTTATCTCTGGAAATTTTCTTAAAATATAGCAATTTTCGTCTTAATCGAGGGCAGCTGTGGGATACCACATGACAACGATTCGATTTCTTCATATCAAAGGAACCGGGGATAACATAACCATAACCAGTTATATTTATTTATTGAATGAAAGTTGATGTGAAGGTATGTATTGACATATTTTCTGGGAGGTCTTTGCGTATTCCTGAAAACTTTTTTTGGGTTTTCTCTCCCAGTTTCTGAAACAATAAGAAAAAATTTCTTCAAATAATAGAAGGAAGGCCCTTGCGTAAAAATTTGAGCACTAGTTTGTCAGGGGCCAAAACTTCACAAGAAGAAATTGTTGCCTAACAATGAACAGAAAAAAAACACTTTGAACTCTGAAGCGAAACGTTCCGGAGTCTGAATCAGACTCCTTCGTCAGACAATTTCTATTTTTCATATAACTTCGCAGAATCCTGACAATATTTTGATTGTTTAATGGACATTTGAATTTAAGGATTCAAAATGACCCCACCCCCATTTACTTCTAAACAAAGTGGATACTGTTATGGTTCCTTTTATTTATATTTAAAATTTTAAGAAACCAAAATTATAAAAAAATATAGAATTTTGAATTTTGAAAATTTTACCTGGCCTTAACTCTTATCTCATTTGAGGGTTCAAATAATTGATTTCAATTAAAATTGAAAGATTTTGATTTGAATTTTAAAATATTATAATTTTTAATTGATTAAATATGACAAACTCTTAATATCTAATGAACATCGAATTCAATTCTCTGATAATGAACTATCCTAATAATAATCAAGAATAACTACCTAGTTCTATGGTTGATTTTTGTTCAGTGTTCATAAAAATAGGGTAATTTTTAGGTTATCTAATTTTTATAAGTTAACTCACTTAGCTCACTTTCGGATTTCACAGTCTGCTTGAACACTAATCTCTTGAATGTTTATTTTCAGTAATATATTCTTCAGATTACTGGTCCAATATCTTTATTTCTTCTTTTTGTAAGTTTATATCAACTGTCACCATTCTTCATATATATTACCATTTCCATTCATATACTAATCACACTATATTATATCTTTTTTCGTCTCCTTGGTTTCACTTCTCCCAAAAGTCCTTACTCTCTAGATTTCTTAACTCTAATACATCATACAATAACATAGAATTTATTTACATTTTTCTTATCAAAATCTTTCAATTTGAGCATTATGAAGAAACCAGCAATTTAATTCAATGAATTTGGAAATCGAAGAATACGATCGAGGACTAGAATTTTGAATTGAAATTATCTCTGGAATGTAAACAATGAATTTAAATATTGAAACTTTTGAATTTTTATACATGTACCTGCAATTATGTTATGATATAGTTTCAACCAGGTAACGTACTATGTATCCGTTTGAAATAATATTGAATTAGATATAAATATAGAACCATAACAAAATTTCATAACAATACCTATGTTTTTATTGAATATTAGAAGATTTTCTTCACCATTTCTGAATTATTATTGAGGTTGCCAATTTCTTTCACTATTCTGAATTAAATGTAATATTTTGGACCAAATATTTTTTTTCCAATTGCGTAGTCTCAATTTGGTATTGTGGGGGAGATGGTTTTTGTTGACTATTTTCATTTTTTCCATTCATTGAACATATTTATTTTTTAATGACTTTCTGTTATTCATTATGTGATCTTTGATCAATGAAAAATCGTTAAAAAAATTAATGATATTTTTTTTATTCATCGTATAAGTATTTTAACATTTATTTTCAAAATCTGAGCCATCTATCCTCGAATTACCCAATTTTTTTAATGAGTTTTTGAAGGTTTTTTTTACCATTTCTGAATTATCATAGAGGTTGTCAATTTCTTCCTCTATTCTGAATTAAATGAAAAAATTAATTTGAAAAATAACTGTTCACATAGAATTTTCGGTTTACCATGCCTTTATGCATTTCTTAGTACTGAATTACTGAGATAGCTATTGAGTCAAATATAAGCAATCACCCGATACAAATTTCAAAATTATACCTATCATTATTGTTACTCTCAAGCTACTTTTTGTGTCAATTTCCCAATAAAAGTCGTTTTTAGTCTTACAGAGTTTATTGACGTCTGTTCTCTAAAATAACCTGACAGTTTTCCTCTTTTCCTATCAAACAAACACAAGGTAACGAAGATCAGATATTAAATCGATACAAATTCGTGCATAAGGTTTCAACAATAAATTAATTATCGAAAAAACACAAAATCTCCTGTCGAATAGCATACTTTCTGAACGTTGAGCCATTTTTTCACATTTTATATGATTATACAGTACATAAATTGAATCATCTTTCCAAACTGTATCATATGCTGCGGATGCGTCAACAAATGCTGTTTCTGTTTCAGAGTTTTAATTGTAACCTGATTCAATGAATGTGGTGGGGCTAAGAACCTGATCACAACAATCCTATTTTTTTCCTGAAACCTGACAATTTTGTAAAGATTCTTCTACAGTTCCAAATGGAATCATACAATAAACTTTTAGAACTGTGATTACTATTTGGATAAGAAGAATTTTTTCCGTCGTAAAATCTGCAATCCATGGTAAGGTTTAAGTCGCAGACTTAGGTTTAAAACACCTTAAATAACGGGACTAACGGAAATAGGGTAAGACTTAGGATTAGGCGTCTGTCTATTCAACCCCAAAAATGGAATTATCTGATATTTTTAACTGAAGGAATTTCACCTTCTCCAAATCTCCTTCACATTCAAGGAAACGGAACTCATCCCAAGAAAATAGAGGAAAGAACCGACAACTCGCTCCACAATTCTTTCGTTCCGTACCTTTCATTCGAAATTCAAAAGATTGCGAACGGGATACGATTCGCCTTTCTAAAAACCCACATTCATAATCAAGATAGCTGAGGAATCCGGACGGTGAGCGAATATTCGCCCGAGTGGAGCCTGAATGGCTAATTCGGAACGACTAGTATGCAATTTGGGCGTAAAACCGTCCGCATCATTCGGTTAACAGTTATTGCCGGTAAATTATATGAGAGCGGAGTGACAAAATCAATTATACATTCGATGGAAATTTGAATAGTGAAGATTCGGAATTTGAGATAAAATTTCTGTCGGAAATCTATTATGCAAATGGCGATCGATGGCAACCGGCTGATATACACTACACTGCACGAAAATTCAAGTGGATAATTTGGATACATGTGATACTTTATGATATAAACCGAATTTCTCAAATTTATGTACAAATGAATTAGAAAGATTAGGTTAGGTTAGTCATCACCTTATCGAGGGGTGCAAGCTTTATCTTTGAAATTCTGTAAGGTAAGATGCAGAAAGAAAGAAAGGTGGAAAAGACCTGGTATGGCAAATTCAAGACCTTTCTAACGCCTTCTCTTCCCGCCTATCACTTTTTGAATGTCCAGGTTTCTGTGGTTACGATTTCATCTTGTAAGTTTGCGATTTCGACTAAGAGCTGTCGTGTCGTGGTGAATTTCAGGTGTTTCTTTCAGAAACCTCATAGATTTTATTGGTTTCTCTCCAGTTACTTTTCATAATCCAGATTTTAAGTACCGAAGTATTATTAGAGGCTCTTCTAGTTTTTGCGAATTTAGAGACCCAGTTCCAGTGGTGTTATTGGTGGGCTTAATTACTATGTATTTCTTTACCACACCTTAAGCGCAGCACTATTTATTATTTACCAAACATTAAATATTGGCTCAAACCATTTCTTCCCTTGACTACAATCGAACGTTTCTGGAGAACTGGAGCCATTTGAAATCTGGAAATTGGGATATTGGGATAAAATATTCTTCGAGCCAGGCCACTTTCAGTTATAGAGGGAGAGAAAAAAAATTTCCGAAATTTTTTTTGTGGTTTTTTGTTTTCGAATTTGATAGAGTATGCAATTTTGAATACATTCGTACTCGAATCGTTGCATTCGTCAGAATACTTTCCAAAATATCGAGAAAAAACTAAAGAAAAACGCTTTGCTCTTACGATATCCAGGTCGGGAATAACAAACATAATACCGAATACTCTTATCTCTCTTATTCTTCAGTTTTTTCCCGATATTTTGGAAAGCATTTTGACGAATGCAACGATTTGAGTACGAATGTATCCAGAATTGCATATATACTCTATCAAATTCGAAAACAGAAAACAGAAAA
The DNA here is from genome assembly GCA_038502775.1 of Hippodamia convergens. Taxonomy (NCBI): domain Eukaryota; kingdom Metazoa; phylum Arthropoda; class Insecta; order Coleoptera; family Coccinellidae; genus Hippodamia; species Hippodamia convergens. The sequence goes on along the minus strand of CM076607.1, from coordinate 33,027,969 downwards.
AAAATTTTTTGAAAATTTCAGATCGGTAGATAATGTCAAACAATAACATAATCCTAATTTTCAGATTTCAAATAGGTCCAGTTCTCCAGGAACACCTAATAGGCCGTCGAACTTGGTACATCCTGTATAAGTTTCTTTTACAAATGGTCTCAGTTTTCCCTTCTCTAGTGAATAAGAAATTCCTCCATGGAGAAGTCTTTGATTCTAGGCAATTGAATTAGAGTCAGATGTATCCCGAATATCTACTTCAATTTTTGAGCAGTGTATGTCGGCATCGTTTTGTAGGTATCTTCTGAATATTTGAAAGTTGTTTTTACCGAATTAATATTTCTCAGTCTATGACATCCTATTCAAAAGGTAAACAAATACCAGCAACATTTACATCAGAAGTGTGGTCTAAGCGTTTAATGAGGCCAGGGTCTTCTGTGGGATAAAATGCGGATGGAAATTAATTTTTTTCTATACATCCATCCGTTCTTATTCGAAATGAAAATTAGCATCGTCTCCAGATTCCTCATAAGGTCTACTTTATAGTGTCATGGTGGTCTTGTTGACCATATTAGAAGAAAATGATTGAAGTGAAGTAACATGTGTTCGCTTTCCCAAGTAAATTAATCTTTGCTAATCTGTTCTATTTCAAGTTGTCTTCATGTTGTTTTCTTTGTAATGAAATTGTTACGGTAGCTCAGTGAATTTTGAATTACAGAAAAAAAGTGGAGAATCAAATATACGCTGGAAGCACTCGAACTTACCATTTGTTGGGATGAACGGCAGAATAGGTAGTTGGTAGAATCCTGGTATCAATTTGTCTTCACACACTTTTACAACTGAATGAGAAATATAGAGAATTATAGAAAAACCACGAAATGAAAATACTCGGAATTTCGCTACGAACCAGATATTTTTTCACTCGAGAATGAATGAATCAGAATAAATTATCTCTCGTCCATATGTCTCCATATGTAGTCCGAGATTTTCCAACGTATTTACTGACAATTGAAATTAATGAATGAAAGAAAAAGAAATGATAACTTTCGATCCGTTGATCCAACGAGCGTTTCGAAATAAAATAAATACAAACAGGTAGAATTAAAGGTTGGAAAAAGAAAAAATGAGTGTTGCATCAACAGAAATCCTAATGACATGATTCTTACAAGTGACTCCAGTGAGGAATTTTTTTATAAAATAGACTTATGGTCCCTATAAACGATCCGGCGGCCTGCAGTCCCAGGACTGTCGATTTGAACTGACAGTCGAAGTCTGTAGCGCAATACACACGATACAGTTAAATCGTAAGACCTGTTCTGAGAATCGAAAACTGAAAGTCTGCGGACTGCAGTCCATTCTTAATTTGACTATACATACACGTGCAGTTCAGATCCTCATTTTTCCAAGTAAGGAACTATTAAGTATGTCTCTTGAACGTTAACGAAAACCGAGTGCTGCCATGATTGTGTTATCAATTGAAAATGAAAAATCGAAAAAGAGATTTTGGACTAAAGAAGGGTTGTTGAGACGTGATAAACTATCGCATATAAATTTATTAAGAGAACTGAGATTAAGTGCAAAAGAGTCTACTGTTGGATTTTCATCAATATTTTTGTAAAAGTTTACAAGTTTTTCATAGGCGCTATTCATTTTTCGCCTATTAGAATATTAGCCTATTCGAATTTATTTTACAGCCCACTTTGGCTGTAAAAGATCGAAAATGTTGGAAGTTCTGAACTGTCGATGGGATCTGAAGGAATTGCTCTACACACGGCAGTTTTTCAAACGATTTGCCGAAACTGTCGGCCGGGACTTATCGATATCTGTGCATGTGTAGTGATAACAAAACTGTAGATCTAAGTTTCTGCAGTCCCGGACTGCAGTTCGCCGGTGTGTGTATATGTACTTCAACTATGCAGGCCAAGATCCACATGAAAGCATTGAGTCATTTTTCAAGCTAGAGTACATATTGAAAAAACAAAAAAAAAATATAAGATGCAGACTTCGGTCTACCTCATATCTATAGAGAATTAGACACTCTAATTCCACAATTGCAAAATATTTGAAACAATGTATATAACCACATTTGTGAGTAGTTCTGACCTTACATTAATAATTTCAAAGATCAACCATGGATATGAAAATAAATGCTGACGTCTGAAAATGCAATTCCTTGAAGAGAAATCGAAGAGGAATATACCATTTGTTAACTCAACAACCAACATATAAACGAAATGAATATTCCTTCGTTATTGATTAATGAAAAATATAGAAGAAAAACATGTAATCTGATTCTAGGAAAAAAATACCAGAACAAGAAGCAACATTACGGGAAAGTGATTTAATTCGCCGCATACGAATTCTGCTTTCGAACTCGGAGTAAATCAAAAAGTAGGAAGTGAGGTAGTGAATACATCGAACCTAATCAATAACTGATACTTTTTTAATCAGAAGAATGTAACACGTTGAAAAATTAAATAAAAAATGGGCTGACAGACTGAGTTATCTTTTCTCCTTCTGCCTATTTATATCTAGTGAACTTCACTATTTCGATAGTGTTCCAGACCAAGACTGAGAAATTGACCAAAATTTACACAAGATTTTCGACACATTTATGGATTGAAGGTCTCGAAACCCCAGCTTAATGCCCGAATGAAAGTTCGCTGTGAATCGTCTAACTTTCCCTCGAAAACGTTGAACATTAACATCCCGTACGAATCCCCATAAACCCCAGGACACCAGATCGTGATAGAACCCACTATTTCAACGATGAACGGCCATGGCTGTAATCCACATCAGGGTTTATCCAGGTAGGAGGGATGAACCTTCCCTACAATTAGGGAATTCTACGAGAGCCAAGCATACCGCTAGTTAGTGTCGTCTCTATCTCGACTCATTATTTTTGAAACCCATAAGGACTAGAAATATTTATATGGCCGTTTCCTTCCTTTATACGGGAATATTGCTGTTCTCAGGAATATCCAGTGTTTTCACGACACTCTTGAGGGAGATATAGGGGGAAAGTGCAACGCAAATGTTTTGGAAGTTCTCCACCAGAAAACTCAGCATTCGACAAAACGTATAAATCAGTATTTTTTTATACAAAAGTTGATTACTTAATTCTTTGAATTTTGTGATTTATTCATCAAGTTCGTTTTGTTTTCTGAATTTCCAGTGTTGATTTTGGTTCCTTTCCAGCGCCGAGTGTAGAATATACTTTTGACTCTGACACATTCAAATTCAAGGATGAAACAAATTTTCTTATGAAAATAAGAATAAAAATGAAATAGCATTAAGATAAAAAGTGAAAATGAGATTTAAAGATATCCGATTTATAAATTTATGAAAAAATATATATATAATATCTTGATATATAAAACTCAGTCGGCCATATTGTTATTACACCATTTATAACTCAAGATTGGATGAACTGTTTTTTATGAAAGTTTTTTTGTTGGATTCTTCTACGGCGGGGTTAACATAAAATACCATTAAACCCTGAAAAATTTGATTAAATAGAAAAAAATATAGGAAATAATTTTCTTTCTTGCGAATAACGCCAATAGATGTCGCTCCGGTTAACAGCAGTAGAGCTCTTTCTTCTGATTTCAAATACACCTTATTGACAGTATCTCTGGCAGTTTTCTATAAATACAGAAGAACCGTGGATAATGACACCTGATATTTATATTATTTATTTATTAACTGAAAGTTCAATTAGGGATTCCAATAACCCCTATTTATTTCTAGACAGAGTCGATATCTTTTTTTGAAGTTTCTGAACATTTTCCTCAACATTCATGGAATATAATGAGGTTCTCAATTTTTTCTTCTATTCTGAATTTGATTTCTTCAATATTTTGCGGATGGGCATTTTATATTTCAAATATCCCCATAAAAGAGTCTCCAATGATGTTATGAAGGGACTATCAGGAGACAATAGAATGGAACTCCGATATAAATAAATCACAGCATTCTCGAGTGGCATTCTACAGCTGCCTTAGATTTAGACAAAGGAACCAATAATTTTCAGAAACTGTAGAAAAAAACCTCAATAAAGTATGCAGAAATATTTGAAATCAGAAGAAAGAGCTCTACCGATTAGGAAAATAAAATACAGGGTTTGCCATTTGAAAAACAACAATTCATATAAAATTTTTAGGTTAACGGTGCCTTAATGCAATTCTCAGTACTGAATTCTGAATGCCCATAAAATATACTGCAAATTTGTCCATTTGAACTTTTGTGACTACCAATATTAACTGAGATAGCTATTTCCTTGCAATTAAATTTTTCGTATATTTTGTACTTTTGTATTTTTTTGTATTTCACCTAATATATTTCCTTTGAAAAAAAAAACAACTTTATTCATCTCTAAGGCGGAACAATGTTTGGCGGCTAGCTTATCTAATTACCAATTGCCACAATTAGTTCCACCACCAGATCCCTTTCGCTCTTTAGTTTCTGGGATAGTAAATGATTCTAAACAGTTCTTGGCCAACATTCAAAAGCTGTTTCCAGACGACAACGTTTGGAGCAACACATACTGTACAGGAAAATTTTATGTCCACTCTCAAGGTATTATACCATAATAGTTAATTATAATATTAAAGTTGATTTTTTTGAGGCAGTACGAAGTCTGCCGGGTCAGCTAGTTAAAAATGAAACTGGATTACCGATATTCATAATCTGTCGAAGAAAGTGACTAATAACATGGTCTAGTGAAAATCTAGATCCTGATGTAAATTGCAGGAAAGTGTTGTCATCGAACTAACGTAGCAATAGACCGATTTATGAGTTAATACTCGTCATCAGTACTGCTTAACGTCTTCGTCGACACAGTATAGAAACCAGTTTCTACACTGTGTCGTCGACGACAATCAAAATGAGCCGCAGGCCTATATTCAATGCTGTTAGGCACTTCCGAGAAATAAACAATGAGAAGTGTCATCTAGCGGTGAAACCTCCGCAACTCACTCCAACAGATTTCCACTAGCCCATGTTATTAATTTAATTTAAAACATATGAAATTTTTTTGAGATTTACTTTTGGTAAACTTCTGCAATATAGAATCATGATCGACTTTGATTACCTATAGTGTTATGTTTCATTTCCCGGGGAATCTTGTTGAACTGTAAAAACTTCACAGAAAAGAATAGGACACTGAGTTGGTTTAAAAAAATATTGTTCTTGATTATTTCTTGTAGTAGAAATGAAATTAATTAAAAATATTGAATTTGAATTTTAATTATGAAAATTGTTTCTTGATACCAAACGTTATATTATTGCATTTTTTTTCTGATTGGAATAATACAGGGTGTTTGAAAAAAAAGACCCCCTCCCTAGGATAAATGGAAAACTGAAAAATAATAGGGGTTTGTACAGTAAAAAATTTGAAGAAGAAAAAAATATACACATTTTTTAAGATTTTGCTGAAACTACTTGCAACACTTAAATGAAATTTTATACGAAATGTTTTGAAAGCTGATTCATCCAATGAATATGATTTTATGTCTGAATCTCTAAGAGGGCGCTGTGGTTACACGGTTTGTACCAAGTAGTATCGAACAAATTTTTTTTTACATTAGATTCATGAAACAACATTTCGAGCGAACATTATCATCAGTCAATTTCACACCAAAAAGTTACTCTTGATAGAACTCGATACTGTGCACCTTTTCGACCAATTATCGACGAAGAGAAAAATTTCAAGATCGATATTAATTATATTATTCTATTCAAAACGACTGAAAAAATATGACTGAAATGAACTTCATCAGAATAAGACATCTTGAGGTACTCCACAAAACAGCTTTCCAGAAAATTATTGTATTTTGTTTATGATCAGTTAGTCGAAAAAATTCATCTAAGTACCATTCATCGACACCGATGTTGATATTTAGAACAAAGTATCTATGTTTCAAGTGTACCTGTTTTCGACACCCTTTTTTCTCAAAAAAAATTTAAGATTCACAATCATAATTTAACGATGAAAAAGCAAAATGAGTATTCGTAACATTGTATTCGAGATATTGAAATTCAGTGAAATTTTGTACGTCGAAATAAACCCAAATTAATGATAGAGTATGAGTGATCATGCATTAGAAGTCATACGCGACTGTTGAGCAGTTTCTAAGGGTAAGGAGAAATTGTTATTAGATTCAAATGTGCTCTTCAATCTATGAATAAAAAATTTGTTGCATTAGAATTGTAATTTGATCATTATTTTTATTATTTTTTTTTTTGAAATACAGAATGTTCAGGTTCATTATTGAAACGAATGAACTGAAATAAAAATATATTATACATTATAAAGATTCCCTTTTAGGGAATCGATGGAATAACTCCTACCCAGCAATCTATAATTCTAATCCTCCAATCTCTTTCTGAATCACGTCCATTGAATTCCGATCTACTCAATCAAAAAGCGCGATCTCTGTCATAATCCGGAACGGCAATCTACAATTCCCGTAGTTCTCCATTAAAACGGAAACAAGAATGATGAGCTATTGAGATCGGAGCACTCGAGATGAATGCCTAAAATGATGTTTGCGAGGAGATATAAATAAAGGTCATTACTGGAGAAATAAATTCGAAACCAAGTCAGTAGAAGATGCTGAGCAAGAGGCGGCGCCTGTAGGCGTGTGAAGGAATGATTGATAATGGACAAAGATGATGATGTATATGAAAAATAAATGAAGCGCGTATAGATATATCTGCGAAAGTGAATGATGTGGGATTCAGTCTGAAAAGTTTCCAATGGTATCGAAGTGATGCTCCTGAGTATTTCCGATATTTTTATACCACTGTTGAGGAGTAAATATGGATCAGAACATAAGAGTAAATTGCCTTTTTCTGTAGTGATTAAAAAAGGACTAGTAATCGACAGTGCTCCAATTATCGACAAATCTGAAGAAATTTCTGTATAATACAAAAAGCCCCCTCATTACAACTTTTATGCAACAAATTTTTGATTCATAAAAGATCATATTCGAAACGAATATCAATTTCCCCATACCTTTCCTATCCAAAAAAACTGCTGCTTAACAGTGTTTGAGTCCTCGAGTGCATATTTTTTACGTGTAAAACTTTGCTTTCGCCGTAAAAAATTGGTGATATTGGTTATACATTTATGATTTAAAGTATTGTCCATCGCTGGCAACTACTATCTATCATGTTTCGGGCAGCATACGAAAAAACGTTGAAAAAACTGGTCGGATACAATTGATACTCTAGTATCAAATTTTCACTTCGTCGATAAGTGGTACTCTCACGTGTCGATGATTGATTGTTCGTATCATTGGGACATCTGAATTGTCTTTCACTCATACAACTTAAATTATTTCACATTGTCCAAATTATTTTTTTATTTGTTTTCATTTATAAACGTGGAATGGTGAATAGAGGAATTAAAAAAAAAATCTACATACATATATTCCAACCCGAAAATAATTCCTCTATCCCAAAATCTCACTATTTTGTCGATAATGGGGACATTTAGCTTACAAGAGTAAAGTAAAAAAAAATAGTCTGACTAATTTGTGAGTATGGATAAATATGTCGGGCAGAATTTCACTTATTTTTGCAGTGATTAAAACTGATCAGATGATAGATGGATTATATTTTAGTAACAATCTGGCTAATGTGAAGAAGCATCCCCATGTGGTAGTAACAATGAACTCAAAGTCCGAGTAACTGTCAGAGATAAGGAGACAAACGAAAGGTATCTGGGCCTCTGTACTCAGAAAACTCGCATTCTAGAGTCGTTACTTAGAAAACCTGCATGATTGTACCTGTCAACCAAATGTGTATTTTCTATGAAATCATGGTATAATTCAACATGTGACAAATTTACAAACACAGTAAAATAAGAGGAATTGAATTCATTCATTTTTGCGAAACCCACTTTCTTATCTGAGATTTTCAGAAACTTTATATTCTTCTTTAGTCAATGTAAAATCAATAAAATATATATGACTGAGAAAGGAATCAACTTGTATTTCATTTTAATTTTTTAATCCATAAGAAAATTGTTTTTCTTCATTAGAAGAACAGATTTTAAGGCTTCTTGTACAACTGCCATTAACAGTGACAGTTCCAATGACAGCCAACAATGTTGAGCATGTTTAAAATAATTGTAACAAAGTTTGATAATATTATTATAATATAACAACTATTTCTTATAAACATTTATATCAATCGTACAGCAGTAACAGCAGCAACAATTGCTAAAATGAATAACTTGCGACGTGTGAGAGCTTCGCAACACATTACTAGAATCCCGAGTAGCATCAGAACTATTTAATCATATTTAATAAAAACCGGAAATACACTATCTTGTTGTTAGATGTTGGGGAGACTTTTTTTCGAATTGGCATTTCATCCAATTTTTCGACTTGTTCTTGTGTGAGAATTTTTGATTTTCGATATTCTTCATTTAAATATGTCATTAATTCAAAATATTTACTAACATCAACATCAATTTTATGAAGGGCGCACAACTTGATCTTTGAATGTTTGCTCCACAAAGTTTATGAGCTCTAAAATTTTTATTCTGTTCGTAAGTCTGCTAAGAACACAGCTTCATTGAATTGAAGTAGTACCTTCTCCAATTCACAACAGGCAATGAAATCGGTATATGCAATATCGTAATGCTGGGCTGATTTACTAGGTTGGAATTCTATAGTTGCTCTTCTTGGAGACCCTTCAATATCCACTAACCACAGGAATAACCAAATCAACACTTTTATTAATTATTCCACAGTTGCCAAACATATTAAGTAGTCAAGTACCTACCAACTACAAAAATCCGATAAGAACGCAAATTAAAAGACATTGTATTGTTTCTAAAACAACCATTTGCTTATAACCATAGTATTGGCAACTTTTGCCACTGATTTGAACTTGTGATTTTTAATGTTTTGATGTTTAATTCAATTCCTTATTCGCCTATGTCATTATCAAAATAAGAATAAGAATAATTTATTCATGCTATTAAACAAGTGTTTACATACGTCAAATATATGAAAGAGAAAAAACAGAAATTAAATTCACAGAATATCCATAATATCATCTGAAAGAAAGTCACTCAGAGAATAGTAACATTTTTTGCTAAAATAATCTTTAATCTTACGCTTGAACTCGGCATTCGTACAAAATTATATGATATTTGTGTTAAAAGTGAATTCGTTGTGTTCGTGAAATTATTCAATTCGCCAGGTTCAACCCAAAAACTTTTTCACTAACAAAATGAAACTTTCAACACTCGCATCATGAATAACAATAAACCGACTGGGAAAATAATCATGTGAAGTATTCCTTACGTCGTAGAATGCTTCGATTACTTCAGAGAAGGAAAGTTCGAAGAAATCTTTTCCAGTTTCATCCACCAATTGGTAATTTTGGAGAATTTACGACTGAAATATCCAGGCTGTGCCGTGCCCGATCCGAAAAATGTTGCATTCGAACCCAAACCGAATAACAAACAATGAGAGTCAATTTTATTCGTCATGTATTATTCAACGGGTTGTTATCAGAATTTGATGGCATGTTTATTATTCTGCGTTTCATCAACACGTTCAGAATAAACACGTTAATATTTCACGTTTATCGATGGGCTCGGCTCGGAGTGGAAATCCGCCATTAGAATACATAGGTGTGCTGTTGCGTATATATGCGTTCTATTTTGTATTTGGGTCCACATGATTCGAATGATAATTTTTTAAGAGCTCCACTTTCGATGCGGGCGTGAACTGGATTTTTGTGATTGGGATGGCGATTAACGGATGCCCTGAAGGTATCTTATGATAATCGGTTTACGATATAATCAGTAGTCTATCAGACCAATTGCCACTGAAGCAGTGGCGGCAGTTCAAACGGGGCAGAGGAGTTCAGGCCCCCCCTTAAATTGCATTATATATTTCCACCTATTGCTGAAGTTCAACTATATTATTTCAAGCCTGGTAGGAAGAAAATTCATTTATACAGGGTGTCCCAGAAGTAAAGTCGGAATTAGGTAACAGGCTGAGTCATGGTGGTCATCATAACAATTTTTGAAAGAATCTAAGTCGTGTTTTTTGCAAACTATATTGAAATTTCTATTATTCGAAAAAGTGAATAATCTGTAATAATTCTCCAACTTCTATTGACCAACTTCAACTGATTGTATTGAAAAAATTTGTACATCAATTTGGCAAATTGCTCGCAAAGTTAGCACATTTAATAAGGTTTCTAATAAGTTATAACATTTAATATATTATTTCCTAGATCAGTAAAAAAAAACGGTGTTTCTTGAAGACACACAGTTTGGAACAATTTTTCGAAAATGATCCTAGTCTGGTACATCCAATAATACTCTAAGAATCTAGATGAGTCAACATTTAGAAAAGGTGGTGACATTAACCTACATAATTCATTCGATTTTTAACAACATTCGTCAAATTTACTGGAAAACTTGCCTTTTCTTAATGAACTTTTTTTTCACAGCTCCCCAGTACAAAAAAAATTTGAGAGTTTCGAATCAGGTGAACAGTGAGATTGTACCAGACCGCCCTATCCATCTACTCGTAAATTCTTCATTCACTGACTGAAAGGGCATATTGCCCTGGGCACATCATGAAATGATGTTGTAATAGTATATTCTAAAACGAGTTGCAGAATGAGCTCCTATTCCAACATGAATGCGAAGTTCGAAAACGAGCGACGAAGGAGCGAGTTTTCGATAGCATGAGTGTTGGAATTGCCTTCTGCAACGAGTATTAGACGGTATTTTCTCTATTTCGGTCAATTTTTTTGAAATACTCTCGAAATTCAAATGAAAATTCAGATTAGTGACTTTTGTATTGTATCTTATCAGTTGGTGTGACATACGAAATTTGACAGATCACGGAATTTAAATTGATTCGATCCGAGGTCAGTACTGACAACCATATAAAACAAAAAATATAACTGAAAATAATGCTGTAATGAGTTTCATTACAGCACTACTTTTAGTACTGTAATAAACTCATTACGATACTGAAATAGAGAAAATATTTGATTAAATGTCAGCCTTTAAGACCTCTGGCAACTCAAAAGGTCCTTCGACTGTTCCGTTCAAAATTCCATTCCACATATTCACGTTGCAACGATATTGAGATATATCTTATCTCATCAAATGATAAATTATGTGGGTTAATGTCACCACCATTTTTAAATATTCTTTCATCCGTATTCTTAAAGTATTGGATGCACTAGAATCATTCTCACAATGTTCGAAGAAATTGTTCGAAACTGCGTTTTTTTAAGAAAGACCTTCTTTTTACTGATCTAAGAATCAATGTATTGAATGTCACAGCATTTCAGAAACCTTCCTAAATTTGCTAACCTTTGAAGCCACTTTCGAAACTTATGTTAGCACAATTTTTTTCAGTAAGTACAGGGTGATTCATTTATCTTGGTAACCCCAATTTTCTCGAAAACGTCCAAATATTTTTTTATTCTGTGAATGGCGTTTTGAACAAGTCAATGTCGACTTGAGATGCGCATGAAAATCTGCAGAATAAATAAAGACGCCAGGCGTCGCGGCGCTATCAAAAATTTTTCCTCCAGGGACATACCCTTTTTATCATGTCATTCGAAAGATGATTTCATTCTGATTTTTTTTTTCGAATACAATTTTTATTCATTTTTAACCGTTAGCGATCTGCAGCGTGTTTTATGTTGATTCTATTCCATTTATTTTTTTTCTGTATTGTGGTATTATGCCTTGATTTGGAGACATAGATATGATTTTGTGCCTTGAATTCAAGAAGGCTAGTTTTCTAAACAATCTGCCTCTTTAAATAAGATCAAATATGTGGATACAGCAAGATGGGGCTCCACATCACAACGCTGCCATTGTGAAGAGATATTGAGATTAAGAATTCGAAAATGAATGGACCCATATATTTTGACCAAAGTGACTTATGATGAAATACGGAGATGATATAACTTGTGTATGGATCATAATGGATAGATGACCTAGATTTGATTATGTTCCGTAAAATGACGGAGGCTCTGTAACTATTTTTCTATTATTTAATTCTTTAAATATTTATATCTTATATCAATAAACATTTTATTTAATAACAAACGAAACATTTCGAATCATATGTTCTATATACCGGACATCATGATCCATACATAAGTTATATCATTCCCCTATTTCATTATAAGTTAC
>CM076607.1:32945025-33015682 GCA_038502775.1 Hippodamia convergens | reverse complement strand
TTCTGAATCCACAAACATCCAGAAACTTCTGTTTCTGAGATACACAGCGAAAATGAGAATGTTCACTTTCTCGGATATAATTATGTATGAGATAAAAAAAATTAAAACCACCTTTGATATATGAACGAGTCAAAGATTTATCCTATATAATATTCGAGATATTCTTACAAGACATGCTAATATTTGAGAAAGCAATCATTTGACAAATAAAAAAAGAATAATGGAAATTTTATTGTGAGAATAGAACAAATTATAATATGTCAGAGTGTCTAGTACATATATTAGGCGAAGAATGCTAGCAATTTTCCCCAGCAAAAAATATCAGATTAACTTTGAACAACTATGACAAAGTAATTTATGTCATTGGATGATGTTCTTTTAAAATACTATGTCATGATTGTTTAGTCCTTATTTGAATTGATAATTTGCTGTTGCTGAGATGGTTTTTTTATTCAGTTCAGATGATTAATGTTACATTGTCGAACCTCTGGATTGGGACAGATAAAACCAATTTTATATATTTGAAAAAAAAGAAGAATGTCATGTTTCAGTTTATTGGTTGTGAGATTTTTTTGAATGATATTTGATAAAATATTGGAGGATAATTGAGAAATGACTTCTCAATTTGTATCATCATGAGGTCAGTACTGCAATATCTAGAAACTATAACGAATTTTCCTCCTATGTCCTGTAATTTTTAGCCATCAGAAAGCATCCATCAATAGTTTCGAAACGTCGGCGATATGATTCATATAGTTTAGAGAAGGATATTGATGTTCCTTGTCCAGATCCCCGTTAAAAAAATAGCTCATTCTGGGTTGAAATAATGCTCGGAGAAACTTTAGTGAATGTTTCCAGCCTTGGCATTGCTCATCATGAAAGTTGAAAATGGCCTTACATATTTCTTTGTTTTTTATCCAAATTAAGTACATATATGACAAAACCCAAATATATTCGCACTGATAAATACTAACAATACGAAGAAATAAAAAAATGTAATGATGCATCTAGCATATAGACGAAAGAACAAAAAAAAATATACACAACATACCCCAAGCATTATGAATAAAAAGTAACGATGGTGAAAAAAGATAGACATTACTCAGTCTAGATATTGAATCGAATAATTTGAAGCATCTAATTATCGGGGATAGGTCAGGTCATTGGTGTTTTTCGAGTGTTATATGATGGCACGGTAAAAGTGAACATAACCACAAGTTTGCAGCAGTCTGAGACAATTAAAATTTTTAAACGAACTGAATTGGTTAAAATCTACGCGACCATTCTTTAATGTCACATATTTTATCGAGAACTCCGGCAGTCGTCGTTCATTTATACCTAGTTGATATAATATCATAAATGTGAATTTCGTGTGTTTGTTTGTCCTGTATGGACTCAGGAACCAATGACCGATTTTGATAAAACTTTCACTGTAATGTAGAGAATTTATTTGAGGAGGTTTTCATGTCGGGTTCATAACTCATCCCGAAGAAATGAGAGAAGACTATTAAGTTCTCATGAAACAGGATAATCATTTTTAACATTTTCAGTTCAATTCGAAATTATATTCATTTGAAGAGAGCATCCGACTGGTATGTCATGAATTCATATAACAATGAATGTGATTGTTATCTGCGGTATTTATTCTTAGTCCTGATGAAAAATGAGTACAGATTTCATTTGCAATATTACGCGAGCGGAGCTGCGGGATTGAAGTTGTTGTTGATATATCTGACATCTTCAAGAGTTGTTCTCGGTGAACTGGGTAACTTGAGCATGATCAGTTTGAATTGACAGAATTTGGAAGAACAAAAGTAGCCAATGAGCATAGTTCGCACAAAACTCATTCTGAAAAAAAGAATTCCGCTCAAATTGGACAGAGATGACAAGTCATATGAACTAGAGTGCCTGTATTCTTCTTAGTTGAGGTACCTTTATCTTTATATAATTGAGAGTTGTATTGTATTATGAATTATTTTGAAAAAAAAATTGAAAGTAAATGACAGGTTTTCCAGATATTTGAGCATTTTGATCATCGCTCGTATGCTGTCTTCAAAATACTGTAATATGGCTCTAATATACTACCATCAACTTCCCCACATGCTTTTATAACGTGAACATCTCACTTCTCACACTTACCACCCTTCCGAGGCCATTTTTCCTCATTCTCGCAGTTGGAAGTGAATTTAAACCCCGAGAAAATCTAGCAACTTAGGCGAACGATCCGGAACATACGGGTAAGAGCCCCTGGAACAATGGACTCGGCAGCACTTCCGTGTTCTTGAGTGTTTTCGTTGCTCATTGTGTTATCCAAACCGATGGCGGGGTGGCCCCAGACTCGGTTTCGTCGAATTGATCAGTGAATCATCCGACCGCAGCCTCCACCTCTGCCGTCTAGCCGCCATAAAGTTCGATGTTTCCACTTGTCATCCGATACCAGTCTGCAGAGGGCGCTGCAACTTGTCTTCTCGGATTCAGACGGACTTATCGAGCTTCACGAGGCAGAAAATGGAGTACTGACCATCGCTCAACACAATAAAGTTGGAGGGAATCAGTGACCATTTCAATGTGCATCACAAACACTGATAAGTTCGCATTTTCGTACAAGTTTGATCATTGACGAAATGAATTCATCACGCAACGTATACTATCTGACAAAGTCTTTCATACACCCAGAAGGAGCGGTTTCAATTTTATTTTTTTTTTCTTGATAAAATATAAAAAGTTCAGCAAAGAGTAAATGATTGAAATTTAGAAAAAAACATTGTGAAGGGTTATTCATGTGAACATTTTTTGGTATTCTAACATTGTAGCCGTTTTCTGTAGATTTTTCAAATTTTACAACAGCTGCCATTCTGGAACTGCCCGAACGGTTCGCATTCAGACATTCCGTACCCGCATTTGGCACCTTTCGCGAATAGCGCTTCGCCATTGGTAGATTCGAAACCTCCTCTGTTCTAGGGCGAGTGAAACAAACAAACTGTAGCACCACTCGAAACCTTGTACGTGTCAATCTCCGCAAGCCGTAGTTTTGCCTATATTAACTACATATAGATACAACAAAGAAAAATTTGAAAGAAAAGTTCGTAAGGAAATTCGAAAAAAATACTATTGGAGAAGAATCTGAGGAAAATTTTTTTTCTTCAGTTCTTTTATGTTTATTTTCAAATGTGGGTTAAACTCAAAGCACTCTCCTCCCCAGACTTGGTGCAATTTATGTGAATATAACTGAAGCTTTTCCCCACACTTTTAATACACTTCAGTAGTCAAGTAGAACGCACACAACATCTTCTGTTAATGACCTCTATAATGCTTGATTTCGCATTTAAATACGTAATTGTCATGGAAATCAAACATAAAAAAATTAGAAATCTCACGAATAATTGCCTCTCTGAAGCGAGTTATAATATTTAGGTGGAATTCGTCAATCGTTACATTCAATTTAGTTATACTAAATTCATAAATATTCTGAAGAATGAAATACTTTTTAAGTTTTCTTCATTTGAGTATTTTGACCGACGGAGAAATTTTGTAAACCCCTCGTTTATTAATCTTGACTTTAAATATACTCGCCCCGTTCACAAGTTAATAAAATAGTTGATTAAATTACTACAGTTCGATTATTACCATCTTTATTCCACCTTTCGATTTGGTAGAGATGTTTTCAGTCTGATCTGAAACCCAATAATCCCAACCCACCGAAATAATCAAGATTGTATCCTGAAACGAGCGACAAAAGAGCGAGCGTTGCCTTCTACAACGAGTATTAGACTATTTTCTCTCCATTTCAGTCAAGTTTTGGAAATACTCTCTAAATTCAAATAAAAATTCAAATTAGTGACTTTTATATTTCATTTTGGCAGTTGATGTGACTCACAAAATTCGACAGTGATCTGTCGAATTTGAATCGATTTGATTCGAAACTTGATTCGATCGGAGGGCGGTATTAACAATTACAAGACGAAAAATATAACTTAAACAATGCTGTAGTGAGTTTCATTAAAGCACTACTCTTAGAACTGCAATGAACTCATTATGATACTGAAATAGAGAAAAAACATTCAAAAAATCATAACTCCTCAATACGACTCTTTGGACTCAAGGTAATGAAGTTTGCGAGGAACCATAAGAACATCGCCTAAAATTTGTGAGTAACAGAAATAAAACAGAAAAAAACAATAAATGATTCGTGTAGACAAGTGCTGACATACAATACGAGGCTTGTTCAAATATACTATGGAAGGTAGTATACTTGTCCTACTGACTTGCTTCTCAATTCTCTTGAATTTTTTATTTTTGCTGGGTTCATTTCAATCAGGGTGTGTGTTATTATCCTCATTATTATACATTAGTTCGACCGATATTCAGTCCTCCACTATTTTGCTTCGATTTTCATTATATATTTTTTTTTATCAATATGTTTTAGGTATCAAGAAATTTCTCCTCCCCAACAAATTTCGAATGTAATTCATAAATGTCGTCTCTACATAATTTCCATTCATTTGGAAAAATAGATCAAGTAAGCTTTTTGCTAATAGAGTAAAACGCATATCGAAAAAGTGAATAATTCTCTAGAAACTGAGAAATTGTAGGGGAACAAAGATAGCTCGCATTCAATTTTTTTCGACAATTCAAACTCGGATAAGTGAGTCATGGGTTGAAAAAGCAAATTTTCCGTGAATCAGCCGATATAAGCGTAGGATAGGAGATTCCTGGTTACAGCACATCTCATTCACCCCCTTGTTTTTCTCGGCAATAACCAAGGGATGCGTAAAGTCTCGTCTGTCTGGCGCCAGGACTCACTGAGGGTGATGCATATTTTCCCTTTTTTAATGTCGGTCCATTGAATTTTCTTGGAACATTCGCAATCTGGTTTTTTATAAATATCTCAGTAGCAAATACTGGGAGAGTCGGTGAATCATGATGAAATTAATTTATATTGAATTTCAATCTTCAACACATCGCTGTCAGAAATTAAGCCGTCGAGTTACAATCTCAGACCAAGAAACGTTTGAAGCAAATGAAATCGGCGACTATATTGGTTGAGCACCAACTAGATAAGCCAATGGTCAGGCAGTTGTCTATCCAAAAGTTGCAAGAATACAATTGCAACATAGTTCACTTTGAAGTGGATCAAAATAACCCCCTACCAGTTCTCTTCGAAAATAATTGCAACATGAATTGATTTCACAATATCTGAATTAACAGCCATGTTGTTTTAATTCAAAAATCAATCTGCTGCATTGCAATTTTTCTCGAACATATTCATTCCATTGTACAAATTCTGTCAGCGGAAAACATTGCATCGTCCAATAAAAGTGAAGCCGCTTCAATTCGCGTAGAAGAGTATTTTTTTGAATTTCAATTGCATGGAAAAAATGTTCGGAACTCATAATTGAAAACCCATACCAAAATCCTGTAATTGGAAACAACCTCTGAGGTTATTATTTTCCGCGCTTCCCAGATATAATTTGCCCCGATAATGCCTTTCGTGCATTTTTCGTGAAACAAAAAAAAACCCTAGAGGCCTGATATTCAATATGAAAAATATTTTTGCGTTAAAATATTCACATTCTTCATTTTTGGGACGGCAGTTAGAAAACCTGTGATAATATTACTGGAACGGCTCTTATTTCCTTCAATAGTAGGTCACAATTCGACTAAAATATGTAGGAGAATCCTGCACCCTCTCAAATTATTCAGTACTGACTCCCACCTTCTGAAAAGATATCAATCCAGAATAATTGATGATGGATATGCTTCTACGTAAATTCTACACCATTTCCGGGTCTAATTCAGAAACCGTCAATTGTATTTCAGATTAGTCACTTCAATTTCAGAAAGCGTCAATTGAATTTCAGAAAACATCAAATGTCATTTAGATTAGTCAATTGCATTTCAGAAATCTTCTGTAATTGATTTGAAATCAAATGTATCTCAGAAACTGTCATTTGTAATTCAGAAAGTCCGAATATTATCTGAATTTAAGTTGAATTCAGAATCACATAATATTAATCATTTTCATAATTATTATCATATCGTCAACCATAATCAGTAAGGTAGGTTTCCATGTATGAATAAAACCAATACAATCTGGTGAAATCTCTTAGAGCTGGCAGATAATGAAAAACAGTGTGTCACCGATGGTTATTGAACCAAGCCTAACAAAGCTTGAAAATATTATTGACCAAGCTTGGGTGACATGAAAATTTTTTCATTATTGTGTTAAAGGTCAAATGAAAATGAAAGTTCATTTATTATCATTGTTTTATTTCTGAATTATCTCTCATTGATATTTTCTGAACTGCAATCTGGCATCGATGTGTGTATTAACTGAGTTGTAAATTGCCGTTTCTGAAATATATTTGATCATACCTCAAATTCGATTGAGTATGCAAGTACATTTGATGTTTTTTTTTTAAATACAGTTGTATTTTCTGAAATTCAAATGACTGATCTGAATTTAATATGACATATTCTGAAATTAACTTGACTAATCTAAACTACATTTGATGTCTTCTGACATACAATAATTGACTAATCTGAAATATAAGTGATGATTTCTGAATTTCAATTGAAGATTTCTGAAATTCAACTGGAAATGGTGAAGTACTACCTTGTGATCATCTGAGTAAAATTGTTGCGTTTTAATGGTTGAATATATGAACATATGGTTTCAGACCAGACCTGACAGATTCAAAATACAGAACAGGTATTAATCGTGAAAACATATATTAAATATTATGGTGTATTATTATAATCAATCCAGGAATTCATTTGAAAAATAACTGACAGCATTTTCATTCGCATTGCAACACGGGGAAATCGACGACAATCATGTCTCGCTACAAACGCAATTGATGCTACAATTATATAGCGAATATATGAAATATTCAGATCCACCGTTACAATACTGCCCATTATCTTCGTCGGACGAACTATGGGGCTGGTAGGAACAGGCATGAAATGTTGCACTCCATCAATTTCCTATCCTGGGTCCATTTCAGAATTACAATCGAAAGCTAATTGATCAAAGTCCCATTCATTTCGATTGGGCTAAGGGAACAGTTAAATATTTCGTTTTGGTTCCGTTCTCGGTTCCGTTCATTTAATAATTCTGTTTTGTTGCAGACGTTTACGTACTAGCAATATTTCATTGATTTATTGCAGGTTACAAATGCAATGTAACTGCGACGAGTTGCGCTACTCTTAGGATAGATCAATAGAAGTTTGAAATGACGATTTGGTAATCGATGAAAATGTTTCAGCCGAAGATTCAACCATCGAACTAATATCAACTAAGGAAATTGAAAAGATATCATATTTCTGTACGACTCTTTGAGAAGATGGTTATTATAGGTGATACTCTGTGATTATAGTACAAATATAAATATAAGAATACTCGTATTATACAATCTCATTTAATTGTGCATATATCTTCAGTTTTCAATCAATAATTTGTTGAACAATCAGTGTGTGCAGAACTGGTAGAATATAGCGATAGTCATAGCCTCCTGCTGAGGAATATTCCAATGTGATGACATTCATTTATTTAAGCTGGAAGCTGGTAGTATTAGAAACAGGTAAAACCCAATACAGTTTTCAGAGTTTGACAAGTTGTATTTAATAAAGAATGTTGAAATGATGAAAACAAAATTTAAGCTATTTTATGAACAAAGAAGAAATATTATAACACCCTAATCATGGGTCATGATGTATATAAATAGGGAGTGGACTAGTGAAGACTCCGGTAGCAGATTCGCCCAAGATGAGAAAATGCGGCCACCGAAACTAAGCTGAGACAGACCCGTTTCGTCCTTATTAGAACTCATCAGTGCCTCTCAGCCAGCGACGATGAACGAGCATTCTAGAGGCCAGTATTCAAGTCATGAGCATCACATGATCTGAAAACGATCAGCGAAATGAAAAACATTTAGCAAATTCTCTTTAATTTATGGAGTTTAACATTGAAAATATCCACAGAAAATTAATGTTGACAGCATAATACAGGAATGAAACTGCGAATATCTCACAGGATCTTGGTTTTCTCTACGTTGCTCTGAAATCAATGGATTAGAGAATTTCTGGGACATCCATACTAATCTATAACTTAATATAATAAATGTGAATGTCCGTGTGTTCTTTCACTATATTGTAGAGAATTTTTTTGGGAGATTTTCATGTAAGGTTCATCTCTATATGACAAAGTAATAAGAAAATAAATCGGATTTAATGAAAAAATCCTGGTATTTTCCAGCTTTTACATGCGACGCTGCATAAACTAGAAGAGACAGAAAACAATTTTGTAGTCTTCAAAAAGTTCTATAAAAAAAGGGGGTTGAAGACAACCCGCGATAGCTATTTTTAACATTTTTAATTCAATCTGAAATAATGATCGATTTGAAGAGGACTTTTGACTGACATTCAATATGAAAAAAAATGTGATTGTTATCTGCGACATTTATTCCTGATGAAGAATGCTTTTTACAGTATAGTTTCCTAAGGGATATTTTGAAGTTACGGTAGGTTGAACGAGTGTGAATGTGAGCAAGAAATTATTGAACCTATACGCGATATCGTTTTGTCATGTATACACGTGCTGTCTTTCCTTCGATACGAGGTTATGAATGTGGGGTGGCGGACCTATCAGTACCGTTTTAAATTGAAATATGACGTGAGCGGAGCCGCGGGTATGAGCTTGTGATTGTGAAGTATATGATTTACTAACTCAAGTGTTGTACACTTCCCAATCAATCAACATAACATGTATTTTGTGGATTTCCTATTGATTGACGTAGAAAACTTGAGCTTCTGAATACAAATGCATAGTAAAGAGTGAATAAATTTTTTTAACAGTTTTCCATATCCCGAGCTTTTATTCGATGACTAACACTAATGAATAACAATTATACAGGGAGTACCAAGTTCGACGACCTATGAGGCGTTTCTGGAGAACTGGACCTATTTGAAATCTGAAAATTGGGATTCTGTTATTGTTTGACATTATCTACCGATATGAAATAATCTCGGAGCCTGACCACTTTCGGTTATATAGGAATAAAAAAATTTTTTCTTGTTTTCGAATTTGATACAGTATGCAATTCTGAATACATTCGTGTTCCAATCGTTGCATTCGTCAAAATATCGAGAAGAAACTGAAGTAACAGTATTCGATATTATGTTTGTTATTCCTAACCGCTATCTCTCCTCGTTGGATGAAATATTGTTTTCGTAGGATTGGCGGCTACTGTAGGCGACATTGAAATATTCCGTTGGAACAAAAATCGTCATGAGTGGGAGATTCAAAAAAAGTGTGAGAAACTTGAAATTGAAACGATATGACGCAATAACGAAACATTTTTTCACAAGACTGAGAAAAAAAGGTATACGTGCTAAATTAAAATAAAGCGAAATCCATGAAATTCGATTTGCTAGTGGATCACAATTTCAGCGTTGTACCCCTCAGTTTTTGATCGTTAATGAATTTTAGCCAATTTCATTCAATTTCACGGCCCACTACATACATCAACAATCTACAAATACTCACATGATGCTACAAATATATCATTGCATCGAACTCTGTACATTTCGATAAAACTCATCCTGATAATTCGAATGTTACGGTTACAAATAAAAATGTTTGCTACGAAATTCGATAATTGGATAAAACGAAAGAAAACAACTTAATTGCAGAGAATTTCATTTTCCAACTTCCAGTGAAATATCTCAATTTTCTGGAGAAAAATCCATCACAATTTAAATATTTGCAGGAACTCGGGACATTTGCAGTATCTCGCCTAGACAGCTTCAGTCCAGGTATTTAGTCTTTCGAAAGAATTAAGTTTCAAGTGCACGATTATTTTATTCATCAGTCTGGACTGGTATTAACTTTCATGATTTTTCAGATGCAGTTGGTAGTTTCATTGTCGTCGTCACCTAATCACTATAGGAACTTCAAACGGCCTTTTGGACATGAACTCCATTTATTATGGATTTCATTATTCCTATCCCGGACCAAGAACTACTAACTGAATGACGCTGTTGCTCATGGGCGCCGGTTGGGGAGGGCAGGGGGAGCCGTGGCCCCCTTGAGATTTTTATCCTCTTCTTGTTTTAGAGCAAAACCGAATACTGATTTCGCCTGCGCCTCATCAAATCATTATTTGGCCCTTCTGAGAAAAAGTTCTGTGGGCGCCTATGCTGTTTTGAGATTTCACATAATTAATTAGCATTGGTCGCAAATGCCACAGCTCCACTTGAGTTTGTAGCTGATGTGCCAACGGACGATTCCGCAACAGTTGCACAACTGTTACGTTCTTTGAATGCGACCATTGATATACCAAATACTCGAAATTGAGATGTATTCAAAGGACAAAAGAGCGAGTTTCCGATAGCATGAGTGTCGGAATTGCCTTTTGCAACGAGTATTAGGCGATATTTTCTCTATTTAAGTAAAGTTTTGTGAAATACTCTCGAAATTCAAATACAAATTCAGATTAGTGACTCTTTTATTTCATCTTGGCAGTTGGTGTGCCTTACGAAATTTGAATTGATTTGATTCGAAATTTGATTCGATCGGATGTCAGTACTGACAACTATAAAACGAAAATTATAACTGAAACAATGAGTACAGCACTACTCTTAGTACTGTAATGATCTCATTACGGTACTGAAATAGAGGAAAACTATTTCGTTACTTTAGTAAACCACAAAATGCGACACAAGAACGAATCAACTAAAATATCCAATAACTAAGCTTTCACTTACAGAAATGGAACCAGTAGGTACTTTAATAAGTTTTCAAACAAAGATGATAAGGACAACCAACCTTAAACTACTTAAGAAATCTATAATTACTGCTTCACATTAAAAGAATTTTCATCTGTATAATATGTGACACAATTGTATCTCCCCCAGACAAAACTGGGTATTTCGTAATTCGTCGTGATGATGTACTGGACATCATTTGCAGCAAATTACTTCTAGTAGAGCTTGGTCTGAAAATCTATGGTTAGGAAGATATGGCGATTTTTCAACTATTTTTTGGAATTTTGTGCCTTGTTATTGAGAATAATGAATTCTTCAAAAACTGTAATGACTTTTTAGTACTGTAATGAACTCATTACGAAACTGTAATAAGGAATAGTATATTCTGAAACAAGTTGTAGAATGCATGAGTGTTGGAATTGCTTTCTGTCACAAGTTTCAGAGGATATTTTCTCTATCTCAGTCTAGTTTTGTGAAATACTCTCGATTTTCGAATAAAAATTCAGATTAGTGACTTTTGTATTGTTTCTTAGCGATTGGTGTGACTTACGAAATTTGACAGATTACGGAATTTGAATTGATTTGATTTGAGAATTGATAGTATCGGAGGTCAGTACTGACAATCAAAAAAATGAAAAATATAACTGAAAACAATACTGTATCGAATTTCATTACAGCATTACTTTTATTACTGTAATGAACTCATCACGATACTAAAATACAGAAATTTCATTACAATGTTGCGGAATCGTAAAAAAATGTGTGATTATTTTTCTTCGATGCACTTATCTTGAATATTTCAATTCTGTCGAAAACTTCATGTAAATAAAAAGAATGCAATTATCGAAAAATATAGCGATAATTGCATTGTAGAGAACGAAAGATCCCTGCGAAATTATCGCACTGCTCGTATCCATAGCAATTTCGGGAAATATTCACCAGAATTACACTCGTGCATCAAAATGACCTGATAATTCTGCATTCCAGAGTGTGTCGGGCTCTTTCTCCAAAAATGAAAATGAACTCATGCAGTTTTTAGACAACACGCTGTCATGCAAAATATCAGTAATTTTGATGCACTTGTGCAATTACTTCCGAATATTCCCGGCAATTTTCGATATTCAGAGTTTGACCACCATTTTTACCTCCGGATCGACCGGACTATCAGAGGGTATTCTAAAAATAACTCAGTTCAGAAACCTATTAGTCCTTTTCTGATTAATCATCAAATCGGCGCCCTACCGTGCCCCATAAAGATATGCAAATCGTCGATTACAGCTTCCGGGCCTCATTTGAAGAGCTTTCATCCGAAATACACATATTGTCTCCGTTTTGCGTCATCCCCCTTTCAATTATACACCGCCGACGCCTAATAAAACTTACGCCGCTGTTCCGCGGCGCCTGTAACGACACCCCCATGGCCAGTTAGGCCGCAAGGCTGAAAATAACACCTCAAACGCGGCCCCTCAAGGCCCCAATTGTTATTTCGGCACGTCGTATCGCACTCGAGGTTCATTTTCTGCCGTTGCAGCGTAGCAGGAAACACAACGAGCGATACTTCGGGCGCATCCTTACCGCCTTCTGCCTTTGAGAGGGCGTAATTGAAATTCTGCCTGGACAGAGTCGGAAGCTCGCATTGAATTCAAAGATTAGAAGTTGTTTTATCGTGAGAAGCTCCAGTTTTTGTTGTCGGCGGAGCTGTTATGCTGATGCGCTTATTTATGGGAATTGAGAAGTTGGAGTGAAATTCAGTAGATGTAGGACCAGTTGCCGTTATTTATTCAGGGACATCAATAATAGAACGCTGTCTTCGCTGTTTACTCGAGGTTTGTAGCCACATCTATCAGGTTGCATAATGAAGCGTTTCTTAAGCTATTTAATTTCAAAACTTTCTCCTACTGTTTGACAAAGTACATATATGACATTCCGTCCAAATATTATAGATTATCAAGATGAGAAATGAAGTGACTACAGTGATGTGAGCGACACCTGTAGTTTCGAAAGGAAACGCGTTATGGATAAAATATTTAATCAGGGTCCATATGCAAAAACTATATAGAGATTATTAGTAGGGCCGTTGTCAATTTTGAAAGAAATACTTGAATAAACATTCTTGCTGAATGACGATTGTGTTTTCTCGTAAACAATATACAATGTATACAATAGTAGCACCTAGCTCACTCTATATTCTCTCCGATTTTGTGTTTTTTTTGTGTAAATTTAATGTAAAAACTGGCTCAAACATTGAAAATTCAGGGTCATCAATTGCAGCAATAATAGAGAGAATAATCCTGAATGTGTATTCTTTTCATTTCCGAAGAAAATGCTTTTTATTTTCCGTGCTGTGGAATGCATGGAGTTATCGCGTCAAAAATAAAATATTGTTCTGGATGACGCATTGAAAAACAGCATCTGGATAGACCTAAATTAAATTTACACAATCATGGTCATGACACACGGGAAAAAAATTTGATTGCTTTACCTTACGTAAGAATCGGTAGAACCCAAAAGGGACCAAACTACACATGAGTCAAGATATGCAATAGGTTACCCAAGAGCTTCAAAATCCTTCCGCAAAGGCAGAGTTGAGTATTAAAGTGAGAGATGTGTTGCTCGAAAATACCATCTACTACCCAAACGAGTTCCTAATGCAAAATAGTTCTCAGCTTTTGTGATTTATATATGTTTTTTTTATATAGTGTATACTATGTTCATTTGTTGTGTGTTCTATACAGTATTTAATTAATTAATTTCGTACGACAAACCCTGTAATTATTTTGATGGAGAAGTTTTTTTTGTACATGTGTGAGGAATTTATATTTTTGTGTATGTAGTAGATAAAATAAAGTTGAAGAACTCTTGCTAGGCTGACATACAGATCTTGTCATACAACTCTGTCATTTTTCTTTCATTGTTGTTCGAATATTCTGTAAGTAATATAACGCGGACTCTCGTTAAGTCGAACTATTAGGGACCAAAAGAACTGTTTGACTAATTTATCGTGCGGCCCACCAAACAATAGAGTTATTGAAGTGAGACTCTACTTCATTGAGAGAAAAACTCAGGTAAACACGAAATCATCATCAATGAGAAACGAGAGTCTGAGCAATGTCCTAAGAGGTCAAATAATCGTATGATATTTATCACTTGTGACAAAATATCGAAAGAACATATAAACAATCGAATAAGGTGGACACTTGAAATTCCTGTCAAAAAGAGGAAGAAAAATGTGCTTTCCAACTATCCATAACAGATTAGCAGTACATTACGATAAAAATTGAGAAAATTGGAGGAAATGATGTAAAACCCAACCATGTGACTTCATGACGGAAGAGAATATCGAGAGATATATAAGAAATTATGGGAAGAACAAGTTGAACAGCACAACAGCAATAATCCATTTGGAAACCTCCGACGTGTGCAACCAGAAATGTATCTATGAAAAGATGAACATTAACCGCAAATAGACACCTCATATCTTAACGAGAATGAAGAAAAAATTAACATTTAAGTGAATGACGCCACGTCCGTAACAGAAAGTGGACTCCAGGAAGTCAATATAGTTACCTATTTCGGACAACTCGTAGATTATGAAAAAATAATATGAAACACAGATAACACAGTATGTAATACAAGTATGGATACGAAACGCCAAGAAAACCGAATTAAACATCTGAAGAAAGAAGTTGTTGAGGAGCGAAGAACAATCTCGGAAAAAAATTCACTGAATTTTCAAAATTGTTATATCACAAAACTAGGCTCACTTCATATTAGGCCAAGCGAATAAGACTCTTGCCTGGAAATAATTGGTGGGGTCCTGGAAACAGTTTTTATCATTTATTCAGGCCTCAAATAAAAGTAGTTTGAGTTTTGCCCCAATTTTCAGTGAAGCGTATGTCGTGACGTTCGAAAAACCCCTCCCATCTACAATGTAAAATCGTGCAGTAGCTCATCCTGCTGCGGATTTTGATCATTTAATCGTAGCTAGTGCTGTTGAAGTTGCTCAGCAGTCCCATGAGTGTGTGATTATCGTTGGGGAGGACACTGACCTTTTGTACTCCAGCCCCTATGTGCATTAAAAATTTTTTACCAAAGCCTGGCGAAGGCAAGCTGACTATTAATTGCCTATTCTCCTTGCACTACAAGTTCTTCTCTGTTTCGAAAAATAACATATTATTCCTTCATGTTTTCAGTGGCTTGGTTAAGGACAAATGAACTTCCTGAAGACGTTGAAAATCAACTGAATCAATTCTAATAACGAACGTGGCACGCATGCACTAAATAACTAACAATACAACTCGCCTCTAAGAACAATATAATACATATTTTTATTACCTGTAAATACGTCACTACCGACTGTTGTCGAGCTGCCGAGTCAGTTTGAGGCTCAGAAACAAGATTAAACATTTGATAGCCTGAAATCACTTTTATAAAGTGCTGCCATGCATTTGTCTCTAGGAATTTCATTGTTCCTTTACCGAGAAATGATAGCGTGATGCCGAAGCCATTAAAAGCATGAAGGAATAATATGTTGTTTTTCGAAACAGATGTAAACTTGTAGTGCAGGGGAGAAAAGTCAACATCGTCTTGCTTGCCTTTGCCAGGCTCTAGTAAAAAAATATTGGTACAAATAAGGGCTGGAACAATCAGGTACGAGAAGATCAGTGTCTTCCCCAACATTTATCCACACACCACGAGACTGCTGAGCAAATTCAATAGCACTAGCTACGATGAAATGATCAGCATCCTCACCAGAATGAACTACTGTACGATTTAACATTGTGGTTTGGAGGGGTGGGGTTGAGTTTTTATCACAAAATGACGGTCTACAACTGTTATCCTATGACGTTTCTTTTTGAAGTTCGTACTGTCATGGGTATTTTAGGTTTTATAGTTAAAAAAAATGTTCTTTCAAAAGTGTGAAAATTTGCCATATTTCGATGTATGATTTCTATGAAACTAATCGTTCAAATAAAATGTCGTAGTACTTCTTAGAGGCAAAGTTTAATGGTCAACATTCTAATTTCACAAAGTCCCGATAAAGTGCAAAGTCTAGGAGCTATTCGAGAAAAACCTAAAATAGTCGAAAATTTCGAGGTTTTTCGAACGTCACGACATACGCTCCACTGGGAAATTGGAGCAAAGCTCGAACTAATCTCATTAGAGGCCGAAAAAGATGATTAAAATAGTTTTCCAAACTCCGCCAATTATTTTCAGACACATCAGACACACCATTTGTTGAAGCTAATTTGCTTGGCCTATAACTATGAAATCAAGTATTATAATTATAGAAGGTTAGTTTTATTCCTTGTACCACCGTCTAGCTTTGCCCCAAATAAACTTGTACAGTGAATTATCCCCTTTTCTTCTTTCATACCCATAACTATTACCCTAGGATCATCATTTGATATTACAAAGATAGTCGAAAATATTACGAAGAATTCAGAGGAATAGGCATAAATGAAAATAAAGCGATTAACAGACGCATTATATCGAAAAACAATTTTTCGGACGAACAATTACGTTGTTCATTGAAGAAAGAAACTTAACAAAACAGGTCGTCGTGAAATAGGAAATTCATTATTGCATATTCATAAAAGGAAATATGTAGTTATCAGTTTGGTACATTGCGTCACCAGTTGCTATACTTAATTGGATGCTCCTCATCATTTTTCCTCTGGATAAAGTCCGGATCAAAATCTCCAACAATTCATACCAACTGCGTTTCAGCCTTTCCCTTCGCAGGAGACCAATTACGCACATGCGGATGCGTGAATGATCCAACAGGTGCTCCCCTATTTATTGTTCACCCGAAGAGCGCACATCCAAGGCTGCCTGCCCATTTGATCCCGAATAAAGTTATTGCGAAAACGGTTATTCCAATCGGTGGCTTCATTTAGTCGGCAATAAAGGCGAGTGGGGTGTAAGGCCTTCTAATGCCAGGGCTTAGGTGCAATTACGTCAGCTGTTACTTCCGTGTGGCCGTAAAGCTGTTGAAAATATCATAGCACAACGCATTAAACGGAAAAGTCAGGATTTTCGAGTTTACGGTTTCAGAAAGCGGAAATTCCAGGAATCTGCAATTGTAACACTCTCAGAATATCACGTAATACGTCTGGAGGCCTTGGAGCAGGTATGATCCGACAGAAGAACCTATCAACTCAGATCCTCTACAGTGACGCTCGATTCAGCCTGATGATGCAATACCAGTAAAATAGGGTATCTTCGAACAGCAGGGAAACTTTGAACAAAAAATGAATTTTGTTACATCGACTTATGTGAAAAAGCCATTTGATCTAGCGACATCTGGTTTTCACTATTGAATTCGTAACTCCCTCAAGAATAGAACGATAGCATCCACATGATAATAAGTTCAGAGAGTTAGCAATCGTGATATGTTACTTCGAACCTAAAATATCCAAGTTTGATATGGTCTGCAAACTTTTGCTGCTGTAACCTTAAGTATTTGCACTACATGCTCACAATTATATCTGCTACAACAATACTTCAACACATTGTGTTTCTATCCACACTTTTAGATAACAAAGTGCTAAGTGTTCGTTTTCGAGGTAACTTTGAACGTAATCAACGAAGCTCAAGGTTTGAAACCAACTCGGTTTTTTCTTGTGAAAAATGTACCGTTCTTACAAAAGAAAACATGGTGCAGGAAAATCTGCCACTCATAGTTCAGGTTCAGAAATCTCAGGGAAAGCTCCCGGTGAAATATATTGAGAAAATAGTTTGCTTAAGTACTCCTGGCAATATGTACCCGACGATTGAATTATACCAATCACAGCTCGGCGAGACCTCAAGGTAGACAAAAAAAAAGAGCCCTTTTGTTTATTGCAAATCATCTTCGCCCATATTTCAGAAGTTGGGACTAGATAGTCATATTCATTTATCTATTCTTACAAAATATTAGTTTAATTCAATTTATACCAACTTTATTTTTCAGCTTTTTGATTCACTTTCTGTGGTAATGAATGACGGATACAATTTCGAAAAAAAATTATATTTGGTATGTTATGTCATATTTGTATATTTCTATTCCACATAACTTTTTTCAAGTATTTTTAGTATTGAGGTGTTCAAAGAAACTCTCTCAGGGAGGTTGAATCGAAATCACGTGGTTTCTTCATAGTCGTTCAAAGTATCCCCGATCATAGGTCAATTTTGAACACCCATAATTTATGTTATTAAAAAAAGAAAGGTTGTTGATCATTTGATTTCTAATTTTTTGTCATCAGCAAGCTCTAACTGATGCCCGGGATAAATAATTGTTTGGGATTTTTCATTCGCTTCCTTACCGGAGATATATAGCTTTGAAAGAAAAAATCGTTACCCCTTTTTAACGGTAGCATCATGACGTAAGTTGTCTAAGGTTACTTTTGGTGAGACAGTACATTTTTGAGGGGTACGAGCACTATTGAATGATGGACAAATCTCCTTGAAGGAAATCATCATCAGTTACAGGCGCAGCATATATTATTGTATCATCAGCGAACATGGCGAAGCAAGATTTAACGAAATAGACAAAAAGGATTTATATGAAAGGAACAAGAGGAGTCCTATTACCGCTCCTTGGTGAGCGCCTCAAACAAAAACTCACCGACAAGCATATAGAACGACAATGAGACAAAAAAGGCTTCAATCCATGAGAGGAGCTCTCCTCAAACCCTAAAAGGT
This sequence comes from Hippodamia convergens, assembly GCA_038502775.1. Taxonomy (NCBI): domain Eukaryota; kingdom Metazoa; phylum Arthropoda; class Insecta; order Coleoptera; family Coccinellidae; genus Hippodamia; species Hippodamia convergens. The sequence goes on along the minus strand of CM076607.1, from coordinate 32,997,229 downwards.
TCAAATGAATGAGCAAACGTCTAAGTGGAACGTTGTCGAAGGTCCGAGCAATGTACAGAGTGGGCATATTTCGATGTTTTAGTACTACAACTTTTGAACCAGAGGAGATAGACAAAATCTGATACCCCATTCTCGATCTCTTTTTCGGAGAAACTAACAGGAGTAGTATTCATTTTTGGCTACCTTCTTTTGTTTTCGAGTTATAAGAGAAAATTGGAAAATAGTGATGTCGGAAAAAATTTATATCTCCGCCAATACTGATGATAGAGCTCTGAAATTAAAACATTATACAGGCACTTTTCTACGTAAAATCCAGTGGCATGCTCGCCTTTTTTGCAGCATTTTTAATTACGAAGTTATGACACAAAGTAATGTTTTTTTGAAGAGAAACACTAGATTTCTTTGCCATTTTCTGAAAGCTTAATTTTTTCGGATTTCAAAAATATATAACATCGTATGGTTCGTATCAATAAATCAATATGAGTATAGAAATTGGCCAAGAACCTATATTCATCTGAGTCTTAATACTTTCTATGGTTTCAATTATCGGTAATCACGAAAAATTTAGTTTCGTATAATTACCACAATTTCTTTCTAGTAGTTTTTTCATTTCTATGCTCTTGTTATAGGAAGCTACATTTTTCTGTGCTCATCAACAGTTGAAACCATAGAAAGTATTAAGACTCATGTGAAAATAGGTTTTTGAGCAATTTATATACTCATACTGACACAAACTTCACGATGTTATATATTTTTTAAATCAGAAAAAATCAAGCTTTCAGAAAATGTCACAGAAATATAGTGTTTCCATTCAAAACTCATAACTTTGGATCATAGCTTCGTAATTGAAAATGGTGCAGAAAAGACGAGCATGCCACTGGATTCTACGTAAAAAAGTTCCTGTAAAATGTTTTAATTTCAGACCTCTATCATCAGTATTAGCGGAGAAATATTTTTTTTTCGATATCGCCATTATTCCAAGTTTCGCTTTTAACTCGAAAACAAAAAAAGGTAGCCAAAAATGAATAAAACTATTGTTAGTTTCTCCTAAAAAGAGATCGAGACTGGGTATCAAATTTTGTCTACCTCCTCTGGTTCAAAAGTTGTAGTGCTAAAACATCGAAATATGCCCACCCTGTACAGGTCTCGGTACAGGTAAATGAAGTTCTGACAAGTCTGAACTAGCAGGTGAAAGTTCATGTTGGTTTTTCAAAATGATGTTGTTGTTGATGGCCAAAGTGGGAATCCTAGATGTTATCATCATTTCATATACCTTGGCCGCTACAGATACTATAGTATATCAAACGGGAAGCGATAGCGCCAGTAAACAACTAAATCTACAACTGCAGGGTTGAGAATATTTTCATTGGCTGGCGTTTAGTGCTTTATCCGACTCTAAATCTCATGCTTATCAAGTGATCCATCCGTTGGATAGACTATAGGCTTATTGGTCTGTTCTCTGACGCAGATGTTCTACAACCTTTGTTAGAAATGGGTTTAACGCTCAACCAGAGTCAGACAAAAAAATCATTGGATGTATCAGCTCCCAAAACATATTCGTGTAAAATAAGCCTCAATAAGCCTTGAATGTTGTTCCCTTGGAGCTCAGCGCCCGAGCATTCCTCACAACTTATAGATTCCATCCAGAAAAGAGTCATTTTGTAGTCATTGTGCAAGTAGTGAATGCGAATACAGAAGGTGAGTCATTGATTCCACATCAGTGCTCCTGTGTGAGACCTCGCAGAAAAATTGTTTTTGGTTCCATTCATTTCCTGTTAACTCCTTTCATTTAGGGTTCTCCGGAAGCGCAGCGCAGAGGACAAATGAGACAGAGGTGATTCTTTTCCGCTTTGAAGGCAGTAGAAACGCCGCATTATTTTCCGAAAGCTCTAGCTCCCCCAGGTTTGAACAACGACCAAATTACCAAGCTTGCAGGTGTAACGGATTGGACGGCCGGAGTATTTATTCTAATTAGGGTTGTTGACGGCGTTACGGGGGAGATGAAAAACAAGATCAAACCTTTTCTCCCGGCGGATTTCTCCACGAAAATCGTCTCGACAAATCGAATTAGATTTTAATCGCGTCTGCGAACTTTCCGGGTGTTGTTTTCGGCGGACTCTAATTGTTTCTGATTAATAATATCGAAATAGGAAGGTCGAGATGACCGAGATGAAAGCCATAGTGAAATTGTCGAGCAATGACCCGAACTAATCGAAAATGTTCGGAAAGTTTCGAGGTAATTAATCGCAGGGAAAAGGATTTGTAGCAGCCATTCCGATTATGTCGGTTTTTGTAATGGCCTTAGTTCTGAACCCTCCGTGCCGATGAGATTACGGTTTTTCACTTTGTTCGCCCGAATATTTTCAAAGTTCGGACAATTTCATTGAATTGAATGCTGAAACTAAAACCTTTGGGAATGGACTGAGAACGAATAACTAGAGACGGTTTTTCGAGCTTGAAAGGAATTTGCTTACCACATATTCAGAAAGTGTATCTCATTTTCTGAAGCTTGAAGATATTTTCTGAGTGTCGGTAGCCATGAAATCATCAGTAAAGTATGAAGGAAAAATATGAAAACTTTTACAATTTTAATTTTTTTGCTCTACGCTCGAGGAGAATTTTTTCTAGCTAGACCAATTTGAATGTAGCATAAGGTGTGTATTCAGATTTAATTTGCTTTTTACGACTTTAAAGATACTCAGATATCTCCGGAAATACTGATCTCCTAGCAAGTCGAAAGGCGATTTCCTTTTCCACAGAAAATTTCCTACAAGAATCTGTTTTTCTTCATTGAAAAAAATTTTGGAAAAAGAGCACAAAAATGTCACTTTTCCATTTTTGAGTTAATGGACTGTATCATTTTCAATATTGAGGGGAAAGCTTAGGTTATAAAAAAAATTTGGCTGCCTTTTGTTCCCGGAACCCCCTCCCAAATTCTGTTGATTCATCGGTTCAGCGGTTTTCTTAGACCGATTGATTGAACATTTAGAAAAATTAAAAGAGCAAGGATTTTTTTTCCTTAAACTTGACCTGATCTTTTCAAATCGCCTCTTCTACCGAATGAGTCTGAACGTGTTAAGAAAAACTGTTTTTTAAACGTGTAGTCAGAAAACGAAAAAATTCTGTAGCTCAGAATTTCGTTCAAACGGATAGCGTATGCAAGTTAGGGTATGAATTTTAAATTAATTCCATGATTTTTTTTTCCTGAGGAAAATGAAGGATCAAATGTATCCTGCCGAACCGATTTATCTACTGATTTGAAGGGGACTTGGGGAAACGTTAGGCATCAGGCTGTAATTTTTTGTCATTTCCTTGCTTTTCCGGCAATATTGACGAAGATGAAGTCGATTAAACAAAAAAATGGCGACATGGCATTTTTTGTCCTTTTTCCACGTTTATGTGAAAGTGAAATAGTATATTCTAAAACAAGTTGCAGAATGAGCTCCTATTCCAACACGAATGCGAAGTTCGAAAACGAGCGACGAAGGAGCGAGTTTTCGATAGCATGAGTGTTGGAATTGCCTTCTGCAACGAGTATTAGACGATATTTTCTCTATTTCAGTCAAGTTTTGTAGAAAACTCTCGAAATTCAAATAAAAATTCAGATTAGTGACTTTTGTATTGTATCTTGGCAGTTGGTGTCACTAACGAAATTTGACAGATTGCGGAATTTGAATTGATTTGATTCGATAATTTAGTGGATCGGAGGTCAGTACTGACAACCACAAAACGAAAAATATAACTGAAAACAATGCTGTAAAGAGTTTCATTAAAGCACTGCTTTTAGTACTGTAATGAACTCATTACGATACTGAAATAGAGGAAAAAATTTTTTACAATGAACAGAACAAATTTTTGGAGTAAATTTTCTGTGGAAAAAAAAATCGCTTTTCCGCCCGCTAAACGATCGATAGTTCGGGAGATATGGGCAGTTGAGTGAAAAAAAAACTTTTGCATTCAAAATACGATATCTCGAGGAAAATTTGTTATATCTTAAAAGTCATGAAGAGCAAATTAGAGCTGAATGAATTGGTTATGTGACATCTGCATCAGTCAAGCTCAAGAGAATTTTTACATCCGCGTGAAGTTGAAAAAATTTGACAAATTTTGAAAATTCTTGCTTCGAGCTTTATCCGATGATTGCATGACTACCCGTAATCCGAAAAATTGTGAACCGATAAACTCAGAAACAAAGTCCTCAAGCTAAAAATGTTAGTTTTTTTATTTACTTTAAGACCATTTTTGACTGAGATACAGCTTATTGAAAATCATTAAAAAATTCTGAATATTATTCTGTTCCTTCAATTATTGTTGTTAGAAGTATATATTGACAATATTTGAGAAAATACGAATTTAAAATTATTGTATGAAATTTCTCATGTGCATCACGATGAGTAGGTCCTTTTTTTCAGTCAGGGTTTCGATACTCATCAGGGGGAGTAATAACCCCCAATAGCCCCCGTAAATCTGCCCTTGCGCCACAAAATTTACAAAACCAGAATTTTCAGGGAGGAAACTGTTTGTTCGTGAATATTTGTGGAACTTTTGACAATCTTTCTTCAATCAAATGTTTTGACTGATTTTGAAATTTTTATTTCGATGTGATCATTCTAGGGTGCTTGGGAAAAGGAGTAAAAATCTGAATTGGTCTGTTTTGGCTATTCAAGTTTATTTGTTCATTTAAGGTGAGACTATCATGATTTGAAAAGTTATACAATTTCCAGAAAAACAAAGTAACTTGAAAAATTCATCATTCTTGAAAAAATATCCTACTCAAAGAAAATACAGGACTTTTACTTATCACCACAACTGCGAGGTTGGGCGATCTGGGTACTAGTCCTGATAAAACGCGATAGCAAACAGAATCATAACATTTTTGAAACATAGATGAATTCAACATAGTAATCATCGAAATGAATACCATTTTCAATTCCCAGTCCCAGAGATTTTTTATAATGAGGTTGAAGAAATGATATTAGATTTTGTCACTGAGATTAGAGATATACCGGTTTCGACCTTGTTTAGCCTCATCAGTATCGCACACATCTCAGAGACAAAATCTTCATAAAAAACTTCGATATTTAAAGCAATCGGGTGCGATGGAATGAGCAAAAATTACAAAGCAGTGACTCTGTACATCCTGTTTTACTCAATGAGACCTAAATCAGGGCCTCATGCAGGTTTCTCCGAGTGATGAAAACGCCCAATTGTTTTAAGAAAAAGAATAAAACGGTAAACAAAAAAATTCTTTGCCTTTACGGAGGCCACACCGAAAACATTTTTGAAACATAGATGAATTCAAAATAGTATTTATCAGAATATTTTCGGTGTGGCCTCTGTAAAGACAAAGAATTTTTCGTTTACTGTTTTATTCTTTTTCTTTATTTCCACTGAAGGTTCAAAAAATATGAATGCACTCATCTTATATGGATTCGCCTAGAATAGATATACTTTTTTATACTTAGTCATAAGGTGGAGTTTAGTATTACGGCAAAGTATATGAAAATTTCTCATCTTGGCCATTCAATTACTTATATTCCTCTTTCCGAACACCCTAGATTTTAATGAATACCCTTGCGACCACGTAACACTATCGGAAACTTGAGTTTCAATTCCACAAATAACACCTGCACATTTCATTTTGTCTTCGTTCTTCCAACGTCGAATTCCAGGATATATCCAGGAATTTTTCGCGCGCCTTTCTCCCTCAATGAATCCGTCCCAGCTCATCCCCCTGAATTCCACCCCACGCTTCCTACGTCATACCCGGAAATACCCCAAATTAAAATCTAATTCTGGCGAGCAGGAAGAGGAAATAACAATCGAAGCCATACGAAAGTCCGCAGTGTTCGGATGAGATGACAGGGGAGGGATGAGAGGACGTTGCCGGTCTTGCGGTGGAGGTTTCACAGTGAAGAGGTGAGACCTCACGCGGAAAGGGAGAATGGAACGTCCGGCATCCCGAAGAGGGGTCCTCCGGAACAATGAGGAAGCCGGTGAAGGTTAAATGGACGGCTTTGTGAGATACTGAAGAATTGAGAGGATCTTGTAATGGATATTGTTTATTGGCACACGGGGTTCTGCCTCATTACACCCCATGGTTTTATTCTTTTCACCTTTTTATCCACTCCTAATGAATAATGTATTCATTATTCAACTGCATTTGAGCAATTAATAGTATCTATGAACAAACAGCGGGAGTTATAATAACTCGCGCCTATAACTCCCTGTGAATAATCAGAATAGACTCATCGAATTATTTGACAACCGAATCTCAAGCTACTTCTGTGCTTCTGTAGGAGCCGGTTGACAGAGAGCGAACATCTCATTATTGTTATCGATGGGAGTAATGTCACTTGAATAATTCTGAAGTTTTCAAATTTAGTTGCCACCTAGTTATTGTTGTGAAGGTTTTTCTGAATAAGACCTCCGATAGTGAGGATTATGTAGGTACACTTCCAAAAATATGACAAGCAGCTAGTTCTACAGTAGGTACAGAATTTATTGCCCGCGGGAAATCCCAAAAACAAATAAATATAAAGGTGCATCAAAAATTTTCAAGAATGATGTGTGATAGTAAGAATGTATATTATTATAGTTGTGGATAAAGTATAGTATTCAACTTGCAGTAATGGTCATAACTCCCTTGATGAATTACAGCACTCGCCTCCGGCTCGCGCTGCAAACTTCATCTGCGGAGTTATGACTTGCATTACTGCTCGTTAAATAATATACTATTATTATCTCTATTCTGAGCAACCTTTTTTTTAACGAATTGCCATTCGTACGAAATGTGCATGATTTTATTTTCTTCAACGCCCTTTACCTTGAATACGGATGACTCTACGAAGTTTATTTACTGATCACACCCCAATTATTCGTCAGTTTTATATCTATCCAATACAGATGGGATCATCTTTTTTCGAAACACCCTGAATTTAGAAATGACACCGGATAGAGTGCACTGTGATCTGGTGGTCTATTCTTCTTCTTCTTCTGGTGCCTTGTCTGTCTTCAGACGTTGGCTATCATCATAGATACGATATTTTGGAATCATTCTCTATCGGCTGCTGCGCGAATAGTTCATCGGCCGAAAAACCACACCATTACCTGATATTGCGAAGCCAGGATAGCTTTTTTCATCCTATCCACCTTTTACCTTCAACTTTTCCTTGTGTTATGAGGCGCAACAGCTGGTATTTAGATCCTCTTATTATGTGTCCAAAGTACTCCGTTTTTCTCTTTTTTATGATATTCAGCAGTAGTCTATTAATATAATAATAACAATAAATCTCTTTATTAGCCCAGCAGCTAGTACAAACACTACATATCAATTTTTGTACTGAAAATAAACAAGAGCAAATACAATATTTTCCCTTAAAATTATCTCCTCACATAACACAAAATAAAAGGACCTCTGAGTCTTATCTAGCTAACAAACGTTTTACTCGCTTTTTAACTTCTTTAGATATGGTGCAGTTCTATCATTTGTTATTTTATGAATCAACAATAAATTTGACATCTCAATCAACTTGGGTACATTCAAGAAATTTAAAATTTTCAACATATAATTGATAGGTGTATATCTGTTACACTTGAGAAGTATTCGCATAGCCCTATTCTGCAGTTTCTGTTATCTCTATATAATTGTATTATATAATATTTTTTTCGCCCAAAAAGACGTTTTTCCACCAATTCTGCCGAAACATCTTATTTTTCTACCAATTTTTCTACACAAATAATCAACGTGTTTATCAAATTTAAGTTGATCATCAAAAATTACTCCCAGATATTTAAATTCACGTACGTATTCAATAAATTGACCATTTATAAAAACACTGAAATAACCACAATGAAATCTTGTGATCATTCCTGTGAACCCCACTACCATACATTTAGTCTTGCCGCTATTCAACTTGAGTTCATTACATTTCAACCAATTAGATAGAGTTTGCAAATCCTGATTCATTTTACCGAAATAAGTGCATCATCCGCGAATAATTTCATGAGAGAAAATTTCAAGTAGGAGCTTATATCGTTTATATATAATATAAAAAGGAGATGTTCAAGGACACTCCCCTGGGGCACACCCTGAAAGACCTCAATACTCTCGGAGAGTTCCCCTTCAATTCTCGTTTTCTGAAATCTACCACTCAAGTAATTTTCCAACCACTTGATCACCCTACCACCTATACCATATCCTGTACATTTATTTAAGTCTTTCACGAGATACTGTTTCGAAAGCTCTTCTAAAATCAATGAAAACACCAATTACAATATTTCCTTCATCTATATCTCTTTTCCATAGGTTGTACACCAACTGACATGCTGTCTTACAAGAGTGGTGTTTTCGAAAACCCGATTGCTGACATATCAAAATATTGTAACCTCAAGGTTTCGTGCATCTCTATGTACTTCACCATATACTATACACTATATGATCTATATTTTTTCATCTTGATAATTCGAGATATGAAAGAAGGATTAGAACTTTGAAGTTGAACGAAGAAATTGTATCGACGAAAAATTCTCCTTCAAAATGGTTATTTTCCTATCAAGTGCAGAAAATTTTACTTTTCCGTACGAGATTACTGTTGCCCAAACGACGCGGAGCAGAGTTCGGGAAAGCAATCGAGTACGGGAAAGATTCTTTCTGCACAATGTAGGAAAATTATTTTTTGTACGACCCCACATTGGAAGAATATATTTTATTTCAACATACAAAACATCTTTTTTGAAACCTAGATGAATTCAAAATTGTAATCATCGAAATGAATACCATTTTCAATTCCCAGGCTCATCTATGTTTCAAAATAAAAGATCTCTGAGCCTGGGAATTGAAAATGGTATTCATTTCGATGATTACTATTTTGATTTAATCTATGTTTCAAAAATGTTCTCGATGTGGCCTCCGTAAAGGCAAAGAATTTTCTTTTTCATACAAAACATCCATGAAAATCCATAAACACATGAATTCTACATGTTGTTACCATGGTACTCTCGCATCGTTGACGTTCAATGCATAGAGACATATCATAATTCAGTTTATTCTTTAATGAAAGTGTGCGGAAAAAACCACTGCTAATACTTTCCCGCAGTAGTGCGGAAAAGTGACACTTTCTGAACTAAAATGAGTACGGAAAGTGGGTGAAAACGCACGGTGGTAGAAAAACATATGTTAATCAATATTTCGAAAAATATGATGACATTGAATGAAAATATTCATGAAAGGTGAAGCGATTAGTGTTTGGATATTCCCTATTTTGGAGAAACGTCCAGAAACGCATCGAACTTTTATTGTGAGTTTCAGGACGATTTCCTAGATAGATGAAAACTTGAACTTGGGTGAACATATCACACTTATGATGTTGTAAACTAGAATTCATTAGTTATTAATTGAGGGTTTTGCGAAAATATTTCGACTTATACTCTATTATGCGCATCAACCAAGCAACTTTCGAATCCAAGATATGGTATATGTTTTATGGAAGTAGGAAGTAATGCTAATCAAGTGAATTAAATGAAAAGGGGGGCTATCCACACAGTAATGAGATACCATGTAGAAGAAAAATACAGAGGAATATTTAGGAAAATCAGAATTCTTACAGCTATTGCGATACACCTCGAAAGTGCTCAATAGTATATTCTAAAACAAGTTGCAGAATGAGCTCTTCTCATTCCAATACGAATTCGAAATCATGAGTGTTGGAATGTTTTGTATCTTGACTTGTTGGTGTGACTTACGAAATCTGACAGATTACGGAATTTGAATTGATTTGATTCGAGAAATTGAGAGGATCGGAGGTCAGTACTGACAACCACAAATCGAAAAATATAACTGATAACAATGATGTAATGAGTTTCATTACAGCACTACTCTTAGTACTGTGATGATCTCATTACAAAACTATTTCGTTACTAAAAACCACAAAATGCGACACAAGAACGAATCAACTAAAATATCCAATAACTAAGATTTCACTTAAAGAAATGGAACCAGTAGGTACTTTAATAAGTTTTCAAACAAGATGAGAAGGACAACCAACCTTTAACCATTTAAGAAATCTATGAATTACTGCTTCACATTAAAAGAATTTTCATCTGTATAATATGTGACACAATTGTATCTCCCCTAGACAAAACTGGGTATTTCGTAATTCGTCGTGATGATGTACTGGACATCATTTACAGCAAATTACTTCTAGTAGAGCTTGGTCTGAAAATCTATGGTTAGGAAGATATGGCGATTTTTCAACTATTTTTGGAATTTCGTGCCTGTTATTGAAAATAATGAATTCTTCAAAAACTGCTACACTTTAAATATAATATTCAATGAAAATTTTTTCCAAAAGCTGATTAGATGTTCATCATTTCCAGCAAAAATATTTTGCTATAAATTCAGCCAACCCGAGATATGAAGGGTCATAAATGGCTACAACTGTTTTTGGAATAAAATTTTGATGTCGAAGCAGAAAATTTCAAAAAAGTTAAAAAATCGACATATCTTCTTAACTCAACGTAATTTGCTGTGAATAACGTAGTATATCCCTGATCAAAGATCACTTCAAATTATTAAACACCATGTTGACTTCACATTTATCTCCTCAACTCGAAATAAACGGCATTATTCATTCGTTCATTATCAAGATACAATTAATTACCTCGGAGTGAACGTATCAAGTGGAGTAAACTTTATAGCGAGAGACCCAGAAGGGAGATTTGGAAATCCCAGCTGAGGCATCAACAACAGCAATTAAATAATGAACTGCCCGAATGAGAATATTGGAAACCATCATAAAGTATTCATTTATTTATCGTTTGGCAACTCAGATTCATCTCAACCACAGACTATTAATAATAATCATTACTAGTAGTCTGTGATCTCAACTAATTCAATCATAGGAGTCGCTCTCAGCGAGAGAATAAAAAGTGATGACATACGAAAAGAATTCAAAAAACAAGATGTGGTATGTGGTGAGATGGTTCATGCACGAAGTGAATTTTTGAGGGGCTATGTTAAAAGAATGTGAGACCACAGCTGGGCAAAGTGGGCTAAAATTCAGGAACATAACGCATGTTGACTTTCAGTCCTTTCACCAAAAAATTGATATGAGAGCTCGAGCTATCAATCACATTAAGCCCCCAGAGAAAGGCAGAGTGTGAATCTTCAATGCTAGTCCTATTATTGGAAGGAGATGTAGAAGATCTCCAACGATAAAATTTTGTTATTGACAAATGATCACGATCAAAGAGTATAAAGATGGGAAACGAAGCGACTACAGTGATGCCAGCGACATCTGTTTTTCAAAAGTATTCGAATAATGGTTGAAATATTCAATTAGGGTCAATTTGGCATAGATTATATAGAGATTATTAGTAGGCTGTTGTCAATTTCGAAAGAAATACTTGAATAAATATTTTTGCTGAATGATGATTGTATTTTCTCGCGTATTTTCAACTGAAATAACTCGAAATCTACAAGAGTAGCATCTAACTCACTCCATAATCTTGGTTTGTGTGTTTTTCATTTATAAACTTTGTGTTAGAAACTGGCAGACATTCAAAATGCATGGTGATAATTGCAGAAAAAAAAAGAAAGAAAAATCTTGAATGTGTATTCTTTTCATTACCAAAGAGAATGGAAATGTAAGTTTTGAAACTCGTATCATTCAACAGTCTTAACTGTCTTGTTCATTGCTTTTTATTATCAGTGTTGTCGAATACATAAAGGTTTCGGAGCAAAAATAGATTGTTCTGGATAATTTGTTTGCGAACCGAATTTTCTTGATCAAAAAGTTCCACTCATAGAGGCAATGGTGGTCAGAAGAACGACTATAGAGGTGGTGGTTCTCTAGACGAGCCTTCCACCAGTTCCATTCATCTGGTAGACCCTCTAGACTCATTGAGGTTAAAATACACTGGGTAAGATATGTATGAATCGGGTCCAGAACAACTGTTTGACTTATAATTGTTCGATTTATCGAGAGTTCACTGTATGAATAAGTTCTTGAAATTGTTATAATAATTCTCTAATACGTGAAGAAATTTTTGAAATGTTCTCAATCTCATAATTATTGTATTGTAGTTGATTTTACACAATCATTTCAAATAAAAATATAAAGTATCCAAAAAGTATTTCATTCGATTCAAAACACTGTGTAGATGGAAAATATAATCCTGATCAAAAAACGGAGCTCTGCTTTTGTTCTGTCGATCAGGATGTTTTTCTGAAAGCTCGAAAAAAAAATACTCAATTTAAAGAAAATTTATGAAAAGTATAATACGAATTTCGCGCCTATTGAAATTGTTTTCTATACTGAATTATGTTTTCAGCACCATCTAGGTGTCAAAAGTAAGAAACTAGCCAAAAATCGTAGCCGGATATTAGTACCACAGACGTAAGGGCGTTTCCTATCTTTCTTATTCTAATTTTTGGTCACGACCAAACAAAATTGTTGTTACTAGACGAATGAACCCTGAACGAAAGGATGAGCGATCACTCCATACTCCAAATGTGACAGCGATTGTCAAGTACAGCTGTTAAATGTTGTCCAAAACAAATGGCAAGGCAGCAAAACGAATTGAAATGTAACGGAAAAAGAGTGCCCGCTTCCTCTGAAAACTCCAGACGAAACAACGGATAACTTCTGGTGGTTGCGAAGATACGAAAAACCCCGATTCCGACAAAAACATCAGGCGCGTGCTGGCGACCGCCTCAAATACAAACATTCCGTTGAAAGTTATGCCGAAGAACCTGTCGGCCGGCTCCTCTGCTACAAGGCCGTGCTCAAACACGGATATTGGATTTCGGCGTCTAGCCCGAATCGGGTAGTTATTCCGACATATTGCACACACGCCGTGGTGGCCGATCCTACGGGAATACTTCCTGAATTTGGGATAGAGTGGAACGGCATCCGACAGACGGGCACGAAATTGAGATAGTTGATCTTCATTTTAGTTGGGATGGAAGTTTATGCGAAAGTTCCCAGGCGGGAAGAGAAAGGTGGTTTCGGTGGGCCAATATTGGTAGAGACCGTGGCCTCGTTTGGCGGAACGTCGTCTAAGGAAAAAGGAACTGGAGGAAGAACTGAATAGGGTAGTTTAGGGAAGTTTTCCGGTAGGTTTGGATCAGGCCCCTTGTTGCCTGAGAAGTTCAGTCCAGGTGGTGTTAACTTTCGACTTCGGAAGTGAGGGGTACTTTGATGTCTCTAACTGGGGCTCTCGAAACACTGCTCGAACGAAAAGGGGATTTTAGTATTGAGAGTTCATTTCTGTGCGTACCAAAAGCCGGGAAAATCTTGGTCTCTCGTCGACTGAATCAGACGATTTTTTTTTCTGCACACTGTATTTGGTTGGGACTACACTGTTTGTTCTCAGCTATCATTCAAGATAGAGGAGGGATGCGGTTTTCGCAACCCTTTATCACTTTTTGTAAAACATATTTTGTTTCTTCTGGAGATGATATCATTTCTCAGAATCTATATGAGATGAAAACTGCTCATAATAGACATTTTTACATTCTCATTTTCGCTCTATACTTAGTTGAAATATTTCTTCATACAAAATTTGATCAAATTTCATAATAATGACTTGAGATTGATAGCTTTACTATCGCAGAAATTTCACGTGAGCAGTTTTTGTGGATTGGTTTATTTTGTCGAAATCTGTTTCGAGTGTCTGGCATCTTCAGGAAATGTTCAAGCTGAAATGGGCTACCGTATATAATCAGGCAAAAAAAAGCTAATAAAAAATGATAATTATTCATAAATATATATCAATGAAAAATTGTCTCTATCTCAAAAACAGGTATAATAAAACTTTTCAAGCAAAAGTTATTCCTCCACACTATTCATAACAGATGAAAATAGCGAAATATTGCAACGAAATGTCGGAATAAAAACTTTCACAAGCATGTAACCAACTATCTTGAATTTCAAGGTGACAACCATAAAATCACTGTACTAGAGAAGCAGAGGAGGTGATAATAACTTTTCCATATATATGACGCAGTCGGATTCTGAAGTCCTTCAGTTTGCAGGAAGACTCTTTCAAGAAACAGATCGCTTTACAATCGGCCTGAAGAGTCGGTTTTAAAACCGAGTATAACGTATCAGACAGATTGTCATATGATATATTCTTTTGAACTTCCCACCTGAAACTACTACTATTATGATTTTTGAACGTGCAACTGATGACGTTCACGCAATTTCATGATTTACTACAGATGAAAATCTTTCAATACGGCAAATTTGGAGTAATCCGTGGAGATTCATATTTTTGTCAAGAACAAGGGATGAGTAACATAACCTATAATAGTTCTCCTCTCGAAATTCATTTGAACATGTCCTTTGATAATTTTTCATCAAAAACAGCAATAGAGCAGAAATTACTTCTAGAAAAAATGAGGACTTAATTTTCCGTTGAAATGGATTTTTGACGTAATAAATTATTCAAATTTCCTCATGTATGTACCTAGACAGTATTTGGAATTGTTCTTCAGTTTTTGAGAGCTTTGGTGGACGTTACTGTAGAATTCAATATTTCTCAATATTCACAGGAAGTGTGAATATTATTTTTCCTTCATCATTTCTGTATCCAGAAAAATTAAATAATAACAACTGATTACACGAATATAACATTTATTTTATTTTCATTGAAACAGGAAACTTTTTCAGAATATAATTCAGATGATTTGACAATCCGTAGTATGTGTTGTTCGCATTTCATAAACTGACTGAAAATTTCAGACCGATTGCAAAACGATCTTCATTTCAAGAGCGTTTTTGAAAACGTTCGTCAGTTCACAAACTGCCTAGTCATTTCGCAAACTGATGGATTTTAATATCCGAATGCGACGTATACATTATTTCTTCTCAAGGCTCTACACGAAGTTCAACATTCATTTTGGATGTGGAGTCAATTTTCAATCAACTCGATACAAAACGAATAATTTCAATTGCTTTCTTTGCTTCCCCATTATTTCATTTCGGGTATTCTTTTGACTAACTAATTGACAACGGAACATTCTACGAAGTTCTAGTTGAATTACTGAACAGTTGCTGCATGAAATCGGAGTTGTTATCGAAGATTGAATGTGTTGAATGGGCATTGATAATTTCGCAACGAAATGTAGTGTCGAAATTGAATTCGAAAGATACATGGAGTACATGTATGTTCCATCATTCGATTTGTTTGCCGATGTTTCGATTTGCATGTTGGAGCAATGCAGAAGTGGTGACAATTCCTATTAACGTCGGAGTACAAAGCTAAATTTGATCGATGCCTAGTGTTCTATTTGATGCTGTGGTTCCAGAATCTCACCATCTTGGAATTGAATAGTCATTTTCCAAATTTCAGTTCGAACTCAACTCGCTGAAACGAGTAACAAGTAACGTGAAGTTAAGGCGGCATTTCATTGTTTGTGCTGTGAAGCTTCGTGAGAGATGTAACCTTCCTAATATTGGTTGAAATTGGAAGATATACTCAGCGCATAGCAATGAGGAAGTCCCCATTGATTAAACACCTGAGCTCGACAGTTAATAAGTTACGATGTTGGCAGAAGTTTCCACTTCCAAAAGAAGGAGTCGGGATATTTCAATACCATTTCAGCATACGTTATATGTTGTCACTTTACCATTCTGTTACTTTCTTTATTTCTGAAAAATATCGAATAAACTGTAAATTCGTATTGATGAAATCATAAAATTTAATAATATATGATGGAGTTTGTTGTATTTGTATGATGTGAATTCATGAGAATTTATCTTCACTAGGTCAAATCGTGAAAATCTTCGGGCCATAGGAACCTATCGACTCTGAAGTAGGTTGAACAACAACAGACTATAATCTGGGACCGATTCAAACTTTACTCCCAGCTACTCCAGAAAAACTTCTTAAAACTAGTGCAATTGCAAAATAGCTTGTAGTGCCAAATGTGGCCGTGAAATAGTCGGGTTACTGGATTCTTCAGCGTGTACTAATTATTGATGATGCCTGTTTTGCTCAAATGTTCAGTTGGTTAAAAAAAGAGGACGAAAATGTCGAGCAGTAGATTATTGTAGGTTCAATACATCGCATGTACGATGAAATGGTATTATGCTGTACTGGAGATGCCTCGATTCGTAAACATCGGGTCGAGATATCCCGATTTCCTTCGTTTGTATTGCAGGAAGCGACTCGAATTGTTTTGATACTGGTTACTTCCGCGATTCTCACCCTTGATTAGTTTTAAGGCCGGTTTCACAAAGCTTGTACGATTAAAAATCCTCACGTAAATTCGAACCAATCGAATCACTCGTTTTGAAATTTCAACGAAATGCGTTGGCTCTAATTAATTTAACAATCGAAGTTTTGTGGAACCGACCCTAAATCTGTTTTAGTGTTAGTGACATAAGTATTTCTTCGGCTCGAAACCTTGAGTGGTTTGGTAGATTCTTCCTAAAGATTGAGCATTTTATGTGAAAAAAATGGCCGAAAATCATGTTAGGGAATATGAAGCTTCTCGTGCAAATCTGGACTTTGTGAATTACCTGATTAATACGATGAGGTATTCTAGAGTGCTCGGGAAAAGGAGTATAAGTCATTAAATGGTCAGAATGAGAAATGTCTTCACTTCTCATAATAATATGCATGTCATTTAATGATTAATTCCACCTTCTGATGAAAAGAGAAAAAGTCATTTGCAATATAACAGAGTAGGATATAACTGAATTCAGAATAGTTAATTTATTATAGTCCCAAAAAAAAACGAAGGAACTAGAATCACCGAAAACCACCAATTTTGAATTTACCCTTTTTCCAAGCACTCTTGAATTTATCCCACGAGGATAGGTTGTTTTTGCAAAATATGTCAAGACCGTGTACGGAAATGAGTGATTTGGTGGAGAGGGATTCGAGAAATCAATCGAATAGATCATTAGTTTTGCGGACCCAAAAAAAAGTATACGACCCTCCACTGAAAATTAGAATTGGTCATATGAGGTTGGGCGGTCAGATAGTTAAATGAAATTTTAAATAGTGCAACATGTAAGCTGTTTCAAGAAGATGAGAAATCACTCCAGTTTCTGCATTCGTGTTTGTATCCAAGGGTTCGAACAATAAAAATATTAAACAAAAATAATGAAAGCGCAGTAATAATTGGTTAAACAGGTTTCGACGAAATATATTTGTTTATGCAGCACTTAAAAATTTTTCTTGTACACTTGATTCTTAAATACGCGGAAACATTCAAACAATGGTTAAGAGATTGAGAATCGCTACAAGAGGTTGCTAATACTTTTGAAGATATCATGTTCATTCAATTCGACTTTTATCTTCTGTCCTGGTGTTGTAGCATCAATGATGAAGGCCGAAAATAGAGACACTCAAGTAGCTTATTTCGGGTTATCGGTTACCTAAGTATCCGGGAAATTTGTGGATGAGGAACACATTGAGATATTATAGGAAAAATCTATTTATTCGAAAGAAAATTCTCATCGAGATTATATCTCTAATTTAAACCTCCGATTCTCGGTGAATAATATCGCAGTCAATGACAAGTTTAATACTCAGGTTGGGGGCAACGCTATCTGCTACCTTCGTCAGAAAAAACTTCTCCCTTTCCATAAGCTCACCTCGTCCTGAAGAGCAGATTAACCTTGATATCCTCGGGCCCTGCACGTCGATCGACTTAATTGTCTATCGTTTGAAATATCAAGCTAAGCTCTCGAAAAATTGCAGTCGATTCAGTCTCGAGCACGTCCCTAATTCACAGAGATGGCCATGAGCGAACGTCAGAGCACCGGAGCACTTACACCTGTATTTCCAGGATATAAGCTCGATCGTTTTATGACGTCAATTTATGACAGTGTCTACCTGGAGTTGCGAGTGGAGAATTATTCAGGTTTGACATAATTCTTCCCCCGATTCTTCCTGTTCTACGGAAACTGAACCTGACCTCAAAAAAGCGCTGACGTAATTCAGTATTCAGGACTCAGTTTTGCAGTAAACCAATAAGAAACTACTTCGCAGCCTGCCACGATTGTTCCATTAATGACCGTCATCTCTTTTTTATCCCCTTGATGATGAGTGACAGCAGCATTAATCTAGAGTGTTGAACAATGCCCATATATTCCACCCCATGTTTATTAATCCGGATCTTCCAAACTGCCGAATTTGAATATTCGCTTATCATCAATCATGTCTTGACAACACCGCTTTCTTTGCTCCTTTCGTTTTTCCATGATCTCGGGCATTGTTGCCACTTCGAACTGGCTCCTCGTGCATTCAAGTCAAAGATAGTGAAACAGAATTTCATATCATGTTGAGATCACGAAGAATATCTATTGATCAGAGTGCAAAGTTATATGTCATGTCTTACACATGAAATATGCAGGGTAATCTATAGTCGATGGTAAGTTAGACGTTTACAGAGAACGGAAACAAGAATTAATTGAACATTTGGTTTCTTAGACAAGAACAGATGCTTTATCGATCTGAAATATTTTCAGCGCTGCAGTGTTGCCGCTCATGTCAAAAGAAGTAACTACTTTGTAATTTCAAATGGCACACCCTGTTTATTATTGCACCTTTCTATTCATCGTAGTAACACGATTATTTTGGCATCACTTTTCCATACTTGACTGCAGTAGTTTTTAAGTAGTTTAATAATTTCCTCTCTGTTTATGCAAAACATAGCTCTGGTTAAACATCCATAAATTCCATATCACTTTCAATTGTTTTTACATATCCCGAAAAATCAACAAATTTTGAATGACTCTGTATAACGAGAAGCGTATTTGTAAAACCTACATGATTCAATGAATCCCATAATTTTGCATTCAAAATTTCAGCTTCCTGAGGAAGTAATTGAGAAAGAAGAAATTAATTAATAAGATATCTATTGAAATATTGTCTGGTAGGCCTTTGCATTTTCCTGAAAACTTAATATTGTCACGATTCTACGAAAATAAGTAATTGTCTGACGAGGGAGTTTGATTTATTCTCCGAAACGTTACGCTTAAGAGTTCGAAGTGTTTTCTTTTTGTTCATTGTTAGGCAACAATTTCTTTCTGTAAAGTTTTTGACCTTGATGAATTAGTGCTCAGATTCTCACGCAGCGGCCTTTCTTATATTATTCAAAAAATTTTCTAATTGCTTTTTGTCCAGAGACTGAGAAAGAAAACCTAAATTCAGTTTTTCGGAAAAAATCAATTGATTACTCAGAAACTGCTTAGGGTAAGTTTCAGAAAGTGATACCAAAATAATCGAATAGAGAAGTGCAATAATATACAGGGTGTGCTATTTGAAATAACAAAGTAGTTTTTGACATAAGCGGCAACACAGCAGCATTGAAAATATCTGTTCTTGCCTAAGAATCCAAATTTTCAATAAATTCCTGCTTTCTGTTCTCCGTAAACTTCTAACGTACCATCGACCGTGGATAACCCTATTTACATATAGGATTAGAGATTGAAACGATGCATGAAGTCAACGAGAAGAAAAACTACTCTTCATGAAGAGAAATGATTAAATGTACGCTCTACGTAAACAACACTGCGCCGAAATTTCTGAATAGGTTGAAGAAATGAGGTCACAAACAACCTACAGAAAGATGAAAACAGGTGTCATTCTGATGATGAAAAAAAATTAACAAAAAAAAAAGTTTGAATAACATATGACGATCAAAAAATTTCAAAGATTGTGTATGAGTAATAAGAGATGAAAATATACTGTTAGTAAATTTTTAAATTGGTGCCGTGTGAACAATCTTCTGGTGAATGTAAAAAAGACTGTTTGCGTTAGATTTTGTTTGAAATAGAATGAGATTATAACTTTCTACTTTTAGTATAAGATGTGGAGATAATCTCAACACGAGTCTCAACATGACATCAGAGACTACTCAATTCCTTGGTATCCATGTCGATAGAAATTTAAGATCGAAATCATTTGTAGAAAGTTGAGCAGCTCATATTTTGCAATCTACAGAATAAAATACATTTTGCCCAGGGGTGTTTTGCCTTGCATATATATTTTCAAATGTTTGCTGTATACTACAAAGAATGAGTTCGAATGGATTAAATTATCGGATTATCATGGTTATGAAACGAGAAATTCACAGGCCTTATTATTGAATAAAACATAGAACTTTTAAATTTGAATGCCCTCCATTGTATCGAAGTATCAAGTTGTTCAGTTATCTATAACCTGTTATGAAATCTCTCAATTCAAAAAGTAAAGAAAATTAAGACAATGAATAAGGTGAAGCATAACATCGACTAGTTAAATCTTTAAGAATGAGGTAAGTTGAGAGAATTTTTGTTGAAAACGAACAAAGAATACCTACAACGAGACCTACAAGAACTGAAAATTTGATTTTTCTATTCAACTTTCAAAGAAAATCGGTGAAAGAAACCCATGAAACTAACGAGAGAAACATATGGAATGTAATTATTTCGAGACATAGCTTATAAACAGAGTAAATTTTTCAAATTTAATATAAATTCAAGATTTAATATTTCCATTTCAGAGTATACGAATGAACACTTTTCATGTTCTATTTCAGATGTCACATAAATTTTTGAATTCTTCTAAGCGCAACCACTTCAAATCCACATTAGGGGGTCCTCCATATATCATATAGATGATACCTACCCACATATCAAAATTGGGGACTACTTCATGTTTCCAATTAATAAAAAAATATTAGGCATTCGAATATTTTCGAATTTTGACTTTGAACTGTTTCAATTATGTAGATAGGGTGCGATATATGAATTACAATATGTATAAATATGCATGGTGATACATTCGAATTTGAGTTCATGTACCGGGTGATTGTTTATATTTTATTGAGTAGCTATTTCAATTAACGTTGGTCGCACACACACGTTGGAAATGGGTAAATTTGTAGTATTTTTATGGGCATTCAGTCAGAGTTCAATACTAAGAAATATAGGAAACGTAATTTTTTTGTGTGAACTGTTAGTTTTAAAATGGTACACACTGTATTTCATTTTCTTTATCGATGAAGCTCTTTCTGTTAGATTCAGCAAAAGCAGTAGAATATAAACAACTCTACGAAAAAAAATATATAAAATCTTGAATTTGCATTACAATTTCTCTTTGAATAAGTCTGATGAAACATTAAAAAAAAACCACCGCGTATATAGTTATTAAGAAAAAAAAACAAAAATCTCATCGTCCAATCGCACAAGAGGTGGGTAGAATAGTGATGAGAGAGGATAGAAACAAATTTCGCTCCTCGTATGATATTAAGAATTTAAGATTATCATGAAATTTCGTATAAGATGGGAATGAGAGGGAATTCTACATTAATTCCTCGCTCCTGAGAAGCAGTTTTATGTAATGAGGAAGCCTCTCAAAATAAACCCCTCTTTATGAAATCACTTCAACGGAGACGATATTGGTTTTGTTTGGATTGGAATCATATTTCCTGCGGGAAAAACTTTTGGGGAAAATTGAAACTGAATACGACGACGGGGGGGAATTGGCCTCTTTTCCCTCGGGCTACGCTACGGACGTGTTAAATAGAAAGAGTGTCTGCAAGTTGCACGTGTTTTCTGTCTGTAAACATCATGCTGTGAAATGAAATGAAAAAAATCAATGTTTTCCCCGGTTGGGATAACAGGGATGAAGTTTTGGGGACTTCCCGGGGAAAACGTGAGGATATGAGTGTTTGTCGGTTATTTTTTAATATGAACTAGCAGCAAACAGCAAACACATTTGTCGGTTGTTTATTCACCGAAAAATTGCACACGACAAGGACGACGAAATGGAATGAAAAACAGGCATCATGGCTATTGCGATAATTCAACTAGTCTATAAATTGGCAGACACCGGTTTTTCTACCTGGATTAATCTGCAAAAAGAAACGATTTTCAAAAACTGAAACAGAAACGGTGAAATTCAAGTGAAAAAGTATATTGCTGAGTGTTAGCGTTCATTTCATTTCCTGTTTCTCAAACAACAAATTCATTATTTTCAATACCACTGAGGTTGAATAAGCACTCAACCGAAAAACAGATATCGAATATGGAGTTTTTCACTGACCACTTCGAAGAATTAGAGACGACGATCTAGATCACTCAGTTCCCGAACAAATCGTATCTTAAAAAAATGAAATTAATGTTGTTTTACTTGCAACGTTCTTAGAAAATCACTTTAGACTAAGTTAAAATAAAAAAACATCCGTCTAGTTCTTTGCAGAAACATAACAAAACATAACTATTGAATATCTGCGAACTTGGAAACGAATAATTTTCTCACTACTAATACCATTACAGGTCAACAAATTTCCAGATTTCATTCGACATAGTGTACTTTTTTTCATTATTATTTCTTCAACCTCATGAAGATGGATCTGCTAGTCAAATTTCACATAATATCCGTTTCGATACTTACTGTTTTGAATTTATCTATGTTTCAGAAATGTTCCTGCTATGGGTTCTGTAAACGCAAATACTTCCATGTTTTTTTCATTTTTTTTATGCAAAAAATAAAGCGTTGCTATTTCTTGCATATTGTTGGATTTTCGTTTGAAGAGCACTTATGAGCCGATAATGTATTTGATTGTCCCTTGTTCTCCAATTCTTAACATTGGTGGTAGATCTTATTCAGGCAATGAAAAATACTCTCAGGACTATAATCTTTATTCTGATATATATTTCAGAAACTTGAAAACGGTAAGAAGGCCTTGTGAAAAAGCACAAGAAGTATTGGGCTCAAACAAGAAGTTGAGATATTCACAGATTTTCCAGTGTAATTCTGCTAGTATCTTATTTTCTCTAGGTCAATAAGAAAAAGGAACTACAGATAATAAGGTATGTATAATGGCGTTAATAGGAGAATGAAAAATTTGATTCAAATGGAAATGATGGGAATTCAATCATAAAAAAAATCTTGATTGTATCTATCAGCTTCTTTTTCATGTGTAGAATGTATTTCTATAATAATCTGATAAAAACGTTTTTTGTTTCGATATGAACAAATCACAAATGGAAAATATTTCTGAAAATCTAGTTCAAGGTATTTTTTTTTTCAATACTCTCCTGAAGTTTTTCTAGACTTTTACCACTTTGTACCATTTCTTCCAGTAAACCTCTAGCTTTTTGTTATTATTTCCCGAATAATTCCGAGGCGTTGACACGAACATATCTATGGGTATAATATTCAAACGAAAATTGACTGAATTTCAATTAATGTTCTAATGAATCCCCCCGATTTGCCACTAGGCAATATAATGCAGAGTTCATGACAGATTGTTATTTTCATTGCCAGCCTCTCTGGCAGTCTGAAATATATTCCCAATTAACTGTGTTAATTTATCCAATAAATTTCTTGCTCTCCCGGAGGAATATATAGGCCTGAACGAGTACATATAGAAGAGGTATATGCCACTCAATTTCCTTTATTGCCACTTCAACTAAGTCGTTCTCGATGTAGTTACTTTCAGAGGCCAATAATAATCCATCAATATGAGGTTGGTGTACGATTCGATGGTTTCCATTATATCACGTCGATCTGACATCATTGGATCGAGATCTTCAAGATTGATGCTAGTGATTTGTTGGTATTCGAGTTATAATGGATGAGGGCTAAATAAATTCACCAATATATTTCGAATTATTTATTTTACGATAATCGTATAATACTTTCTCAGCCGAGTTCCAATTCGATAATTTGTAAACAGAAAATATCATTTTGCTCATTAAGTAAACAAATTTTTTAGGCTCACAATATTTATTAAAATTTCAGACTCCACTAGCGTCCGACATATTTTGAACGAGAATATAACTTGTGAATTCCTTTTTTATGAGAGCATTTGTGCAATCGACAAAATACTGTTTTTGTTATGAAACTGCCAGTAAGAATTACGCTTTTTATGACATCGAAAATAGTAAGAAAGGATTGTAACGTGGAAGCTTTCCGAATAAATTCTCAACACAGTCTTAAATAAACTCAATTCAGTTAGGCATCAATTTTTTTCACATTGAGACTATTGTTGCAACAGTACTTCATGAATTACCATCTGGTTCCTGAAGGATATTTTTCTAGTTTTAAGCTTCTCACGCTGATCATCTACATAAACATTGAAATTTAGAAACGAATCGAGTTTGACTTTGAGATATCTAGGATAAAAATGATATTTCAAGGAAGAAGAACCGGAAATGACACTATATTTCTCATAATTTTTCAATGAAAACATGACAGATCGGATTTATTATCAAAAATTTATAGAAAAAAGAATGATAAAAATCTAGAGCAATATCATCAGCATAAATGAATTCTTCAGAAGAACTAGTTGAATATCAAGACAATATGAATTGAAAAAAGGTGCTCGAACTTAACCTTGGAAAAGACAACTATTCAAAATTTTGAAATAACAACTATCATTACACACAAGCTAGAATCATGAGATTCAAGAGTTGGGTTATAACTTCTTATACCACCATTTTTCACTGAAATACAGACTGTTGAATATAACCGAAAATTTTGCTGTTACTTGAATTTTTGTGAGTAGTAAACGTTCGAAGTATTTGATCAAATAGTTGTATCGTCTCTGTTGACTACCCTAACTAAGACTTCCGAACAAAGGAGCATTCATCTACCTTTGAATTTAAAAGGCATATTTATCTTGTACTGTAAAACAACAGAATTTCATCAATAGTATCAGTTTGTTAGGGTAATAGCTTGATGGAAGTTTGTAAGCGTAATAGCTTTATGGAAGTACTGAGTCTTTTAGAATTCTTAAAAATTTCTGAAAACCTCAGAATTCGGAATTCCTAAAGAATTCCCGGAAGTCCTTCGGGAGTCTATCGGAATTCCTGGGAGTCTTTAGGGTCGAAAATACATTCAATTGAAGCTTCCAAACTGTATAATGTACCCTGAATATCCTTGAGACGTTTGGCAGCTAATGTTGATTTACCAGACGAGAAAGGGACTAATGCAAACTAGGAAGTAATTCCATATTGCTAGTCAATCTAGTCTCGGTCATATTACCCTACCGTGATTAAATTCTAATGAATAATTCAAGTTTGAAGAGAAGGATTTTCTAAGTTATGTTTCAATATTAATGACCTGTAATTTATCTTTGTTGGTTACTTTGAAGTTCGAAGAAGCGTTATATCGAATAAAAATTACCCGATCCCATAAATTCTGGAAAGAATCATGATATGCCAGATTTCTCGAAATGATTTTATACATATTCTGGAACGGACATATAAGATTAGGCTAGGAGAAAATACCGACGGAAATTATTGGAAATATCATTGAAATATTGTTTCAGAATAAATTACCTTTTCATAATGCGAGTTCGAGATTCAATACTATACATAAAACAAATGGTGAATGAGTTCAATACCCTGATGGTTGGTTGATAATCTAATCTATTAGTATTATGTTTTGAGATACAATAATATATTCTAAAACAACTTGTAGAATGAGCTCCTATTTCAACATGAATGAGAAGTTTCGACTACTCGAAATTCAAATAAAAATTCAGGTCATTAACTTGGAAGTTGGTGTGACTTAAGAAATTTGACAGATTACGGAATTTGAATTGATTTGAGTCGAAACTTAATTCGATCGGAGGTCAGTACTGACAACTACAAAACAAGAAAAATAACTAAAAACAATGATGTACTGAGTTTCATCACAGCACTACTTTCAGTACTGTAATGAACTCATTACGATACTGAAATTGAGGAAGTCATTTCTCATATCGTATTCTCATAATCTCTTTTATATTGGGCGGAAGCCGATTTTCTCAAACCGAAAATTGTTCAACATGATTGATTATTCGTTCTCCTGATATTATTTGGAACCCAAAATGCAACATGTTCCATCCATAATGGAGGAGAGTTTAAAAACAAACGTACAGAAAAATTCGAAAAAGTATGAAAACTGTGTTGGACCAACACGTTACAAAAAAAACTTGAATGCACGCATAGAGAATAAAAATTGTAACCATCTCTCTAAAAAAGATATCGCTGGGCGAAAAAATGCAGCTTTCCAACTTCTGGGTACGAAATTCTCGAAATAAAAAACTTTTATTTTCGCTGTAAATTAGATGAACATTAAGGATATATACATCCATGATCATGAACTTCATCGAAAATAGGCGTAGTATTGGAAATTGAAGCAACATTTCTAGGCATAATTTATACGCCGACTAGGATTTCGCACTCTTGGGACCGTTAACTACAATCTGGGCCCATGAATTAGAAATAAGGACTTGTTGATTGGTTGAAATTTGACGTGTATCTCGGGCTTCGTTCCGAGCTTCGGGCCGCAAAATTTAGAAACCACGCTGTAATGGTCGCAGTCATAATTCATGGAGACTCAGTTCAGCTCTGAATGTGATATAGTTCGAATAATGACATCGCAAAGGGGTTTCCAACGAGGCCAGAGAGGAATTAACGTTAATCCTGATTTTCGAATAGCAGTAAAACCCAGTGCAACATCAGAAACTTAATACAGAACTGTATGATTTGAAGGAAATTGATGCGAACTATAATGGTAGGAATTTGAAATCAGATGAGAATATTAAGACATGAAATGAACAAAAATTAGGTTAAGCTCTATGAACTGTATCTATGTGAGAAGTAAGCACGTATATTCTATATATTATTATTACAAAACGTGGTTCACTGAAAAGGATAAACGTTCTGAAATAGGAAATACAAATTTAACGAGGAATAATTCTACTGTATTAGTTTATGAAGGAGCGGGTTGTTTCAGTAGAGTTCAGTAAAATACTCTTGAAATTCAAATAAAAATTCAGATGAGTAACTTTTGTATTGTTTCGGAAGCTGTTGTGACTTCGGAAATTTGATAGATCACGAAATTTTAATTGACAACCACAAAACGAAAAATATAACTCAAAACAATGCTGTAATGAGTTTCATTACATAACCACTTTCAGTACTGCAATGAACTCATTACGATACTGAAATAAAGAAAACCTTCTCTACAAGCGTACGATTTGAACCCTTTTCCCGCAAGCATTTCAATTCGTAAAGAGTCACATTTCCAAACAGTGCGGAAAAATTTCCTGCACACTTTTGTTAATAGTATACTCTAAAACAAGTTGCAGAATGCAAAGTTCGAATGCAAAGTTCGAAAACGAGCGACGAAGGAGCGAGTTTTCGATAGCATGAGTGTTGGAATTGCCTTCTGCAACGAGTATTAGACGGTATTTTCTCTATTTCAGTCAATTTTTATGAACTACTCTCGAAATTCAAATGAAAATTCAGATTAGTGACTTTTGTATTGTATCTTGGCAGTTGGTGTGGCATACGAAATTTTACAGATCACGGAATTTGAATTGATTTGATTCTAAACTTGATTCGATCGGAGGTCAGTACTGACAACCATAAAACGAAAAATATTACTGAAAACAATGCTGTAATGAGTTTCATTACAGCACTACTTTTAGTACTGTAATGAACTCATTGCGATACTGAAATAGAGAAACAATATTATGAACTATGATATTTATGTCAACGATGATAGTACTATAGTACCATCGAATTCAAATCGATCTCATATGAATGTTGGTATGAAAATTTTGTTCCTCACTCGTTCGGAAAGTGCTTTACCAGCTCTCAACTGCAGTTTTGTGCGGGAAAATATCCCTTGTCAAACTTGTTAGGAAAATAACTATAGTGCACAATTCATAATCATAAAATGAAAAAGTCAGCCACATGAAGCTGAGAGAGTAAAAAATACAAATATCAACAGAATCTATTCTTAGACTCCAACGTTGAGTCAGTTCAACTAATTCACGATCAAACACAGCGTTAACAGTGAACAGAAGGCTTGAATAATGAGTGACGAAGAGCATAACAAGTTGTTATAACGATGCAGGATGAGAGAGTAGTACAAGGGTTGAGAGCTCTATACCAATAAGATCAATAGAGTGAATATGAGTGGAGCAATAAAATTATAATTAAAAATAATGTTGTTATTCTGAGAGTTCAACAATGAAAACAATATTAAAAGAGAAACAATGTGCACGTGTAAAATACGATTGATTAATAAAGAATGACACAAAATTATAGTACAAAATGCGGGAAACTCTAATTGTTAAGTTTCGAATATATCAGAAGGCTTGAAATCTAACTTGTAGGTAAAATCATATGAAGGATTATAATAGGTAGATCATACTGAATGACAAAGTTCACCATTATCAGGGGAATCTTTCAGGTTGAAACCAGAACGAAAGACTGTCAACCAGTTTCATGTGCTTAACAATCAACCGTTGAACTACATCAGAGAAGTACATATTGTGTTCTGTATGTAATCAACTGGACCCTGAGTTCGTGGATTTCAAAAATATACATGAATATCGTAAGAATCTGGCAACACATCCGATTTGATCGGATTCCAGTATGATGGAATACGTTTGAACTTTTTTTAATTAACTCTTTTCTTTCATGGTGATTCATTTTAATGTTGATAAGATGTTCTGGTATTCAACAATTTTATCATTGTCCTTCATCATAATTTTCAGATCGCACCTAATTTTTTGTCAGAGCGAATTTTGTGTTTGTGTTTTTTTTTTACTTTTACGGTTATGTCATTGTCCTATATGCACTGGAACAAATTCAATTAAGTATTTTTTTTATCATTGAAGTGGGGAATTTCTCCCCAAATACTGGACAAAATACCCATTCCGCACTTCATTGTTACATCTTGAGCCTATCGTAAAACGCACAATGTGCAGTAAACGAAAAGTCATCTAGCAGGCACCAGGGGTCCATCCCGTCAGCAGATCGAAGTCGGCCGCTTGCCAAACATTTATACGAGGACGCATCCGCATCTCATCCGAAATCGAAAAAAAATTCATTGGCCTCGCTATCAGCACGGACGTTCACAGCATCCCGAATTCGCGCTCGGTGTTGTTCAGCATGACAGGGAGATATTGACAAACTTCAAAATGCAATGAGAGGCGGCGTTGAGATGCCGGGCACGTAGCGCAAGAAATTTTTATGCACCCTCCACTCGCCGTTGACGCGATGAAACCTGTGCGGGGGTAACGAAGAGAAATGCCCCCCCATTCGACACGTGGTGCTCTTATGGAAGTCGTCAAACTTTGACAGGGTTTTAGCTGATGCGGACCATTAGGGAATTATTATTTGGAGGAAGGCGATATGGAGAAAGTTCCGAGGGCGAAAATGATCCTTTGATGGTTGTAATGAAATTCTGCAATCTACGAAGTAGTAATAAAAATCAGGGATTGTATAATGTGCTCGGACCATGAAGTTTAGTCAGCTGTAATTATGTAATATAATATAATGAGTAATTTATGGATCCAGAGTGTAGTGACTGTAATTTTGAAAAGTGCCATACCTCACCAGAAGGGACTGTTTGCTTAACGAACGATTTAATTCCCTGTCGTGCACTGACCTCGCATTTAACAGCCTCTCAGTCCTTTTTCACCAAGGACATTCTCCTTTGATGATGGTGAACTCAGTCAATCAATCAGAATGATCTTAACATTATGAGACGGAATTCTCAAATTTATTTGTCTGATTCTACTTACAAGTGAGCTTTTAAGCCATCTGCTCTTCTCAAAACCATGGATTCCTTTTAATTTATCAATTGTATCCTCTATTTTCTTAAGTTGCAAAAAGTTTGTCTCTGTAAATATTGTATTCATTGACGCATTTTGCACTTTCTTCCAGAAGAACGTTAATAACCCTTAACTGGTATGATGCTTAAATTTACTTCTAGGGTATAGTAGGTCAATTTTGACCCTGCCTAATAAAACTACTCAGTGAAAATGAATTGATTGTATTCCAAATATGAATAAATAATACATTCTTCAGGAACTTTGAGAAAATACTATAATATATCTTTGAGGAAAACAACTACAAAAATAATAAATTTTTACTCGAATCTCGCTTTGGGATGAATGTCTCCGAAAGTATATTGCAGTAAAATGTGAAAAAATGAAACCAGGAAAATTCTAACAAACATGTTTCATAAAGTAATATTTCCTTGTATGTTCATAGTGATCACAATTTTGGCACAGTGTTCTGATCGAATATTGATTGTTGCAAACAATTTTTTTCACGTTCAGCATATGAATTGAAATGTATTATTTACATAAAAACACCTTGCTTTCGTTTTGTAGTCTAATAGAATCTTCGGTTGGTTCCACAGACTTTATGACGTTAATGGTATAGCAAATTTTACCCCAAGCCCGCTGTCTCGGTTTTATGCCAGACGATAACAAAAAAATTACTATCATTTATTAGTCATCTCAATACACTAAGACAATAGCTGGAACGGGGAGGAATTAGAATCACTCCGTATCTGGCTATGGTACAATTCGATTTGCAGGGTCAATTTTGACCCTGCCATACCAGTTGAGGGTTAATATTAATTATAATATTATTGCTACATTCATATTTACTCTACTGATCTCATTGATGAACAAACTCAGAGTATGTAGCTTTCAACGCTTCTATTTCTCTTTTTTGGCCAGCACCATTATTAATACTCGATCTTCTCTTAAAACTCCCGCAATCAACTTCGTCGATTGCTCTGCCACTACGAACATTCTGATCAATATTGAGTTATAGTACGTTTTGCAATGATTCACATCTCTGGTAGCTGTGAAATGTCGAAAATATGTTGGTAATACCCCATCAGTAACTTGTGAGTTTTAGGATTTAGGTTCATGTTGATTGAAAACAGTAAGTTAAGTCATTTCAGAGTTTGAATTCAATCGACACAGTAGTTTTCGATTTGAATATTTTTCAAGTATTACCGAATTGAAAATGGCTGGAATTCATCAAGATACCTCTCGCCTCACCTAACTATAAGGAACTTGAAGCAGTTTATCGTCGGTACTGCAAGTTTTTCAACAATTCAACATGTTCCTCTGTCAGTATTTATCGCGTTTTGCTAGTTTATTCCGGTAACAATCATTAACTTTTTCGAGGTCTTTTCTGATAAATGAATCCCAAAATTTCAGTTTTCACCTAGAACTGTCAGATGAATTTAAGGGTCCTTTCGCACCAAGCCAGTCCAGTTTAGTCGCATCCAGTGAAGTCTTGCCAAGTCAAGTCACGTCAAAATTTCTTTTCGCACTGGTCGCATCACGTCGCGTCAAGCGTCAGTGTTCTGCAGAATTTGTATCACTATGGATGCACTTCGTCGGGCAATAATTTTACGGCAGTTACATTCCTTCTTCTGAAGGAGTATGAAAAAACAACATTTGTATGTATTGGGTTCATCCAACACAAGAAGACCAGTGTTCGGTTTTTTTCATCATTTATTTCCGGACTCACTGGATAATCCAAAAGATTTTATAATTACTTTCGTATGAGCCCTGAATTGTTTCTTCAATTAAGAAATTTGATTGCTGAGTGAATCCGAAGAGAGAATACCAACTATAGACTTGCCATTTAATCAGAAGAAAGAATAACCTCTCCAATAAAATCCCTATGTCTGTGCTTTGGGTGTTTAGGATCATATATTGGCTTGTTTCCCTGCACCAACACAATTAATGTCGCCACATCCATTGTACATGTACACGCGACTGTCACGACTGGCATGAAAATTTTCGACCGGCTGAGTCGCAATCAGTCTTAACAAGTCTTGACGCGACTGGACTTGACGCGACGAGCCTAGTGTGAAACTAGATTTCACATTGCATTTGTTTTTAACGATAAGTTAATAATTCCAATCCTGAAGCGTCCGACTTGACTTGACTCGACTGGACTGGACTGGCTTGGTGCGAAATGGGGCTGAGAGAAAAAAGGAGGCAAGACAGAAAATTACAGTCAGGAGTGGAAGTGAGAAGTGGGTGGAAACCTAATTCACATGATGAATGAATCATCTTGAAATTGTAAAGTTATGTCAGCTTTATACTTTTTGTTACTCAATACTCAGAAAAAAATAACACAGCGTGTGAGAACTTGGATGAATTTTCGATAGTCATCAGTAATCAAGAATGCAAAGATTGCTGAAGGGTCTTCATAGAGAACGTACAACTGGTTGTATTTAATGAAGTCTTAATTATTTAATTAATGATATCTCTACATTGGAGTTCCTTGGAAGCCTGCAAGATTTTTTGTCCATGCTATTTTTATTATCAATCTTGAATTTTCAATTTCCATGCTTGATCTACAGCCAAATAGTGAATTAAATATAAACATTTAATCCAAAATCTCAGCTTGTATTTCTTATGCCATTGAAGCTTACTTCGGAAATTTATCAATACAAGAATGATGAAACTAATCTAATTCACAAAAATTTATTTGCCCTCAAAAATATATTCAAATATTTCATAGGTTATATGGATATGTTTCAATTTATGATGAACACACAGAAATGTTTAGTAACTTTTTATAACTAGAAATGAAACCTCAGCTGGAATTCCTTGGCTTGCTCTGATGACAATAACTTTGGAACGGACTAAAGTTGAATTGTCTCAACGTCTAACTCTCCATTCATATGACCTCTCATTTGAACTTCTCTAGATTACTTTTGTGTTTTAATTGGATAATGTAACTTTCATTTCATAGAAGCCGTTGTTATTTTTTATGCTATAAGCATAGCATGCCAGAGACTTAGTCATGTTACGATTGTTAATGATGTACAATAAATACTCAGATGCTGAAAGTGATGAAACATCTGGTGTACCGCAGGGCTCTTAGTTTGTCCTAGTCCTTGTTCTCCACTTCCTTTACTAGCCTGTTCCAAGTCACACTGTTCCTTGTATGCGACGATGCCAAGATTTTTAACCTGACACTCTTATTGTCTCAGTCTTCAAGTCTTTTGATATCTTCTTTCTGACTGGTGTCATGTCCAACCACAAATTAATGTCCAGCTCCTTAATGGGACCTCTCATATTTTCATTGTTCATCAACGATCTCCCGGAAAATTTGCGAAAGTAATTCATAAATAAATATATCCTAACCAAAATAATGAGAGAGATCTTGTTTACTGATGTGACTTCGTAAGGTAATATACCCAAAATTTGTACATCTTGAAAAGTACATCGCCGTGTTCTAGCATGTTTTTTCGTCCCACTTCGAGAAAATTTATTTCTTCCATATAATATGTGTTATACGAGTGTTAATTTTGTGTTACAGAAAACGTTTACATATTAAGAGATTTTTTTTGATTACCACTTGTAACTTGTGGAGTTTTTACAACTGTATGGTTTGTGTTACGGGCCCCAGATCATGAATATTAGTTTGAAATCTGATATTTCTATGGGAATAAGTATAAGAGAATTCTATACGATATCACTACATGAAACAAGTCTGAAGATGAAACTGTAACTTCGGGTTCGTTGTCCCTCCAGCTAGCTCTGCATTGATATTCCGAGCTGAGTGGCGTACTTATATCAATCGAAAATTGAAGATCTTCCTGTTCCAAAGGTCAGATAGTTACTTCAATATTACCCTAAATAATTCAAAGGAAACTGACAGGCCCAGAACGACCACATCAGTGCTGCCAAAACCTTCCAAACAAACGTGAAATGTATCAATTTCAACTTCGAAACCAACCTTAACCCAGCTTTACTTTTGACAGTCAACGAATAAGAAACCTCCACAGCTCGTAAGGGATCAAGATGAGCGTAAACAAACTCCGGTCCCTTTGGATCTTTCAGGAAAACGCAATTCTCTTAGTAGATTTCGGCTAATAAACCACGTCTGATGTAAGTAATAAAAGCCAACCCCACATATGCGGATGGACATAGAAGAGGGCAACGTCCGAACAGCTCGTGGATAGTTTTGTATCTTCCAGAGAGTTAGCTAACGTAATAACCGATAATACCGTCTCCAGGGTTGCGGGACCATGAAAGGGCAGCGCATTATCCCTTAATAAGGACACGAATGGATGGTGTTATCTATCATTTTCATTACCGACTGTTAACGCCCAACATCTTCCGAATCTCAGCCAATTTCTTCAGCACAATCGTGATAAGGTTATGGAGCTCGAGCATAAATCATAATAAAAGGTTTTTTATGGCCTCGAATCGGTTGAAGTCAATTGCGTTTGAGTGAAACGACTCGGGACTCGGTTTTCTCGTCATATGGACGAATGAAGCATCGAATAACATCAAAACGAAACTTGAAATTAATTTTATGAAACCTTATCGTTTCAATGAAAATTCAGAACTTTCGAAATCAATTTTAACAAAGTAACTCAGTGAGGTTGAAAACAGGCTGTATATAGGAAACAGTTCATCCCATAATTTAAGAAAATAAGATCATACTCCAAAAGAAAGTTTTTCTCTATCGACAGGTAACGAATAAAGCGTAAATAACATTTTTTCCTGTTGGTTTGAGCATATTCGACACAACAAAAGTTATAAAGCTTCACATAAGGAGTAAAATTAAAGAACGTAAAAGGTGTACCACTATTTCCTGAATTTCTTCGGGGCTTATTCGTGAAAAACTGATTAAATTTTTATTAATCAAAGAAATGCCCATAGCTGGCCCCAATTTTCCGTCATCATTCGATCAGCATACGAATTTCTTTTTAACCTTAAAAAAAATAGTATTCTTTTGAATCGATCAAATTTTTTACTTCTTCATGAGACCGAAAGTGCTGGGCAGCCAGGCCGTGTCCTATCGATCGAAACAAGTAAAGGTCAGACGGAGCAATGTCTGGAGAATATTAAGGGTGGGATTCAACTTCCTATTTCAAAGTTTCCAAGCATATCTTGACCACATTCGCAATTATGTTTCAAAAGTGGGGGTAGAGCATTGTCACAATAATAATAATGATAAGGATTGATTTTCAACAGGTAGAACCCAATCACAGGAAATGTACAAAAACAATGAACTATAACTAGAATAACACAATCAATTTCAAGTACTCAATACTGAATACAACACAATGAAATAAGACTAAAACACATTCGTAACATGACAAGATTGGCAAAACAGAAAAAACAATTCATATCTATATTCTTATCTTTGAGCACGAAGCTAAATGAAGGCCCCACATATCATGGACACTTTGTCGAAGTGAATATCACACAGATGGGAGACTAGGCGCCATGCTATAAAATAACTTTCTCTATTTCTGTATCGTAATAGGTTCATTTAGAGTTGTGAAAGTGGTGGTGTAATGAATTCATTACAGCATTATTTTTAGTGAAATTTTTCGCTTTTTGGTTGACAGTGCTGACTTTCGATCCTATCAATTTTCAAATCAAAACAATTCAAATTCCGTAATCTGTCAAATTTTGTAAATCGCACCAATAGAAAAGATCTAAAACTCTCTAATCTGAATTTTTATTCGAAAATCGAGAGTATTTCAGAACACCTTACTAAAATAGAGAAAATATCGTCTAAAACTCGTGGCAGGAGACAATTTCAACACATGAGCTTGAGCTCATTCGCTTTCGTGTTGGAATAGGAGCCATTCTGCAACTTGTTTTAGAATATACTATTTGATAATAGGTTCATTATTCAACTGCTTTTGAGCAATTAATAATGTCTATAAAAAAACAGCGTGAGTTCAAATAACTCACTGCTAAAACTCACTATGATACTTCAGAAAAGCTTCAGAGAATTATTGACGCACCGAATATCAAGGGAGTACTGTGCTGTTGTACAAGCTGATTGACCGAATGGGAACAACATGTCGCTTTCAAATTAAGTTGATTCCTAATAATTGAGAATATATCCGTGAATAGGATTAATTGAGATAGTGAAGACGAATAATAATGTACACCTCCAGAAATCAGGGACGGCTAATGCTAT
The DNA here is from genome assembly GCA_038502775.1 of Hippodamia convergens. Classification (NCBI taxonomy): domain Eukaryota; kingdom Metazoa; phylum Arthropoda; class Insecta; order Coleoptera; family Coccinellidae; genus Hippodamia; species Hippodamia convergens. The sequence goes on along the minus strand of CM076607.1, from coordinate 32,961,488 downwards.
GATATAGAGTTTATTGCCCGAAAAATTCTAAAACAAATATAATGCTTGTTTATCTGTATACATTTTATGCGTGTTTCGATTTGTGATCAAAGTGGGAGGTCTCATTCTCACATAAGGCGTTGTTCTGCGATCTGATAATTCAATAAAAATACTCAGTTCTCTCCCAATTCGGAACACGTATTTTTTATAGTCGTAGATAAAGTACAGTATTCAACTTGAAGTAATGGTCATAACTCACTTGTTGAATTACAGCACTCGCCTGTGGCTCACGCTGCAATCTTCATCTGCGTGAGTTATGACTCACACTATACTAAAGGCCTTTATTGCGGCCGTTTTTCTTTCAATGCTTGGCTCAAACTCATTAATTCCAATGGATAACATTAGCCCATGATTGTCTTGATCAAGTAATGTCTTCAATTCTGCATTTTCGAAAACCTTATCTCTTCGATTGCTGTGTTGGTCTTCGATATTTGAAATTGGCCTTTTTGAAGCGCCCAAACCACTTTCGGCACGTTTTTTCATTAGAAGCGGACTAACTACCGGTATTTTAGAGCTTTCGATGACCCTCAGCCTCCCAGATTTCCTCTTATTGAAGCTGAGTATTATAACCTCCAGCAAATGATGAGAATTTGGCTAGTAAAGTGACATGATTAACTGAGAAAAACTTTATGATGCTAACACAAATCGACTTATGGCTTTATGTTTACCAAATCCTTAGCTCATAATACGACATCCAAAATCTATTCATTTCAACTACCACTTATCGCTACATCCAGCTATTGCAAAACGGCGGAAGTATATTTGTTCGCCTACATTGTATTCATGAAAACCGTGAAATATTTCTGTAGAACAGTCGAAATTTCAACTGTTGAAATTATACTCTTTCTTTCCATGAACAAAATACTATCGTTGATGTATCTGGTTGTAAATCGAATATTATTTCAGCATTGTCTCGAGTTCTGAAACAGCTATCTCTATCCTATGTACAACCAGTTCATAACTATACTGTGTGTTTGGTCATGACTTGGCGATAATTAAAGGTAATCAATTATACCTAATATCATCGACCAAAACACCCACCTTGGGAAGTTTACCCCCTTAGTTTTGGAGTAGCCCTCATTTTAAATTTAGTTATTTATTTTCGTTGACCCTTCCAAATACTATCGATTCCTTTCGATATAAAGGTCCTACAGATGTGAAAAAATTTTGAAAGATGATACTACAACCTTTTATTAAAGTAGAACAATATAAAAAATAAAAAATTTATCTAACTTGAAACTGACATAAAAAATTTTTTAAGAAAATTTAAGTGAATTTAGATTGACATTTACTAGAGCTGGAATAGTAAACCATAGAAACCAGCATTTATGGACGGAAGAAAATCCAAATGCAGTAAGTCCCAGAAATTTCAACATGAATTTTCCGTGAATGAGTGGGCCATGATCGATAACAAATTGATTGGACCGATCGAACTACCAAATAATATGAATGGTGCAAGATTCTTACAATGTCTAGAATTAAAATTTCGTACAGTTATAGAAGAACAACCTATTATCAATCGAAGGCATATTTGGCTTCAGTAAGATGGTGCAACACCGCACTAAACTCGTGTAGTGAGTAGGGCTCGGAATTTCAGAGATGAACTTATTCGAATATTCGTTTGTCCTCCTATTCGAATATTCGAATATTTGAATTTGATCGAATATTCGAATTTATTCGAATTCGTTCGAATATTCGAATAAAGCAGACAATTCGAATGAATGCCTGTTTGCCTATCTATAGATATCAGATATTTAGAAACCACAAATTTTCTGAATTTCAATATGAAATGAAATATTGAAATAAATGACTATTGGAAAGTTCGTTTGACGAATGGAGCAAGTTGAATATTTGAATGAAATTTAATTTGTGATTCATATTACAATATTGAATTGACAATTGAAATATCCACAACAATATATATCTAATAATGTCAGTACCTATTTTTGTGCCTTTTTCTGGATCTGTTCGTACCTAGATCTGGTAAATTTTTTCATTCGTTCGCATTCCTACTTTCTATTCTATTCGAAGATTGCTGAGCCCTTTTACTAATAGCAACCATCACAGCTGGGGGCATCCCTTTCGTTGCGCTTATTTTCTCCACATGTGTTACACAGTCGCACATTCTCACACAAGCTGACCATTGAAATAATACGAATATTCGAATGATTTCACCAATAAGAATATTCGAATAACTTTTGAATAATTCGAATATTCGAATAATTCGACTATTCGAATTTATCTGATGACGGAGAATTCGAATTTTGAATAGTCGAATATTCGAATTATTCGAATATGATTCCGAGACCTAGTAGTGAGAGATCACTTAAATGAAAATTATTCACCATGGATTGGACGTGGTGGAACAGTTGCTCGGCCACCACGCTCTCAAGACTTAACACCGCTGGACTATTTTTTATTGGGCTGAATGAAGGAAAATGTATATGTCAAAATCCCAAACCCCAGAGAAAATTTTTGCAAAAAATAAATACTGTTTCAAATGAAGAAAGAGCGGATTTCTAGGGCCACAGGACAAGTTGTCATAAGTGCCACTGCCTGTCTGCAAAGCAGAGGAGACAATTTTGAGCAATTCCTATGATTAAGTTGATAGTTTGATCATTAAAATTATCGAAAGTACAGCACCGAGTTTTATTTTATTTAATCAATTTTCATAAGGGTCATGTTCGAGCAGCAATTACTTTTTAATTATGTAACTTACAGAAATTATATTGGTATCGTTTTATAGCTAATATCCTCGAGTGTTAGCTCATTGAAAAAAAAATACTTCAATGTGTTAGTTCTTGTACTATCAAGAAATCGGTACATTTTTTCACTGAAATAAAAAATGAATTCATGGCATTTTCAAGTTTCATATTGTTCTGTTTTGATGAATGGTTGTAGTATCATCTTTCAAATAACATTTTTCACATCTGTAGGATTTTTATGATCTAATAAATCAAAAGTGTTTGGGAGGGTCAACGATCATGAAAAAGTAAATTTTAGATGGGTGCAACTCCAAAACTAAGGGAGTAAACTCCCCAATGAGGGTGTTTTTGTCGATGATATAAGGTACATTCGATGCTCTTAAATTATCGCTAAGTCATTACTAAACAAACTGTATATCTCCTCTTGAGCTACAGTTATCTACAGTCGAATGCAACCGGAAATATCATGAACCTTTTCAAAAGGGTGAATCCTGATGAACTGTACGCAGAGGATACTTAGCCGGGGTCTTCAACCCCAAATTTGAAAAATTTTGAAACAATCTATTGAGTATCATCACTTTTGCCGACTTTCGTATTGTTCGACTGAGTGTGATCGACTTTCATATATTTCATTCAAAATTACCTCCATAATATACGAGCGTCAAGAGACCCCTCCTCTCCACACACACACACTAATAAAAATTTTATTCACTTCTTTCGTCAAAGTTCAGCAAACTACGAAACGGAAGCGACAAAGAGAAACGTGGCGTATCATTTTTGCCGAGGAAAACTTGTGAATTCAATTTCACGTTTCACGCCGTGACACCGTTACGCGAGTTTCCACAATTTCCATCACTGATCAGGATCAGAAGGTCTGCAACTTATTTTGTAGGAAGTTGCGGGTGCACCTCGGCGATGTTAACAGATCCCTAGGGAAATGATACAAAACGAAGACATTTTTCTGGAATTAGTTGAGTTAGACGGACTGGGAAGACGGCGAACTCAGAAATCCTCATATCCGGCAATGAAGTGCCACGAATGAAATAACTATAGTATTGATGTTTTACGTCCCCAATATGTAACCAAGTTAGTGGGCAGCTAGGACGTAGTGGTAGGTAGGTGAATAAAATTCACTCTCTCAAAACATGCCAAAGACTACCAACATGAATTTGATTTTGATAATTTAAAAATCGTTGCAACAGAAGACGTCCAATAAGAGAGGGAAATTTTAGAAATATTAGAAATTCGAAGAGATAAAAACAGCTGCAACTTCAAGACTGACACTGCTAAACTGAATCCAATGTACAAAGTTCTAATAAGCAAAGATTATAGAGTTAGAAAGATAGGAAACGCCCTTGTATCTGTGGTACTAAAATCCGGCTACGATTTTTTGCTAGTTTCTTACTTGTGACACATAGATGACGCTGAAAACATTATTTACTACAGAAAACTATTTTGATAGGCGCGAAATTCGAAACACATTTCTCATAAATTTTCATTTAATTGAATACTTTGTCGAACTTTTAAAAAAATATCCTGATCGACAAAAAAAGCAGGGCTCTGCTTTTTGATCAGGATGATCTTTTCTTCTGCATATTGCTTTGAATCAAATGAAATACGCTTCTGGATTCTTTATATTTTTATTTGAAATGATTGTGTAAAATCAAGTGCAATACAATAATTATGAAATTGAGTACATTTCAAAAATTTGTTCACATATTAGAGAATAATCATAACAATTTCAAGGACTTATTGTGAATGAACTATCGATAAATCGAACATCGATAAGTCAAACAGTTGTTCTGGACCCGATTCATACATATCTTACCCAGTGTATTTTAACCTCAATGAGTCCAGAGGGTCTAGTAGATGAGTCGAACTGCTGGAAGGGTCGTCAAGAGAACCACCACCTCTATAAGTCGTTCTTCTGACCAACATTGCCTCTATGAGTGGACTTTTTGATCAAATGAATGAGAACGAAGAAAATTCGGTTCGCAAACAAATCATCCAGAACAATATATTTTCACCCTGAAACCTCTATCCATTTGACAACACTGAAAATAAGAAGCCATGAACAAGACAATTACATGATACGAGTTTCAAAACTTACATTTCTATTCTCTTTGGTTATGAAAAGAATGCACATTCAAGATTATTATTTCTGCAATAAATCACCATGCATTTCGAATGTCGGCCAGTTTCTAACACAAAGTTTATAAAAGAAAAACACACAAACCAAGATTATGGAGTGAGCTAGGTGCTACTCTCATCATTCAGCAAAAATATTTGTTCAAGTATTTCTTTCAAAATTGACAACAGACTAATAATCTCTATTTAATCTACTCTAATCTCTTACTTTTGAAAAACAGATATCGCTGACATCACTGTAGTCGCTTCGTTTTCCATCTTTATACTCTATAATCTTTGCTAATAAGTTGAAGAATCAAACTTGTACATCGTGGGAAAAACCGGCAAAGTAGGATTCGTGAAGAAAGGTTTGAGAGCGACATCTTACAGACGATGGCGTAACTTATAGTGTATAGTGTGTGTGTGAGACAGGTAGCTCTGCAATGATTGCCTGGATTGTCAATTGGACATATATCGAATGAAATCAAAGATCGTTGATGTGAATATTAAAGGGTTGAAAAATAATGAAATCAAATAGTTATCCAAGTGCTCTTCAGATGATTTCGGTTTGCATGTATAATGACAAGGGTGATTGACCAAAGATAGTAAGTTTTCCCAGCCCATAAATCAATTTCATTGTCACCTAGAAATATTGTTGCAAAGTGTGTTTTTATAACCTTAAATGTCCTGTATTGTGTGAATATTGTATTTGTGTCAACAATTTTGTATTTTTATTTCAGCCTCTGAAGAAGCTATAATAAAGTTAGCGAAACGTCAGGTTATCTCTGAATTTTATTCACCTACCTACCACTACGTCCTAGCTGCCCACTAACTTGGTTACATATCGAAATAACTATACGTTCTCATGGCCCAAGGTGAAATTTTGTATATTGTCAGCCTAATTCGTTAACCTGCTAAGTCCATTTCTCGGTCAATTTCACTTTTCGAGCTATTCAGAAAGTTCAAACGATAACCTACCTTATAGCATAAGAGAAAGGGCCATATCAATATCCAATTTGGTAGCAAAGCCGTGCACGAAAAACAGCTTTGTACCCAATAGCAAATCTTCACAACGAAACTCCGCTAAATCCTATCGGAGCCTCAGTTTTATATTGGCAATGGTCCGCCATCCACGTGCTTATTGGGATGCTTTAAGTTTTGGAATTTTAAGTAAAATATTCAGTTCCATAATGAGAGTAAACGACAAAATTGGAAACAAGTCCCGTTTGTTTTATTTTTGACTAATTTTTTTTCATTCAATGTGAATAACCTGAAGTAAGCTACGGTATACAAAGTGTTTCATAATAAACTAGACAAATTTATATTGCAGTATAGACCACACCTGGGAAATCATTTTTGCATCATTACATATACTCTCTTTTCGAAGCATGAGCGAGATACACAGAGTGGTGAACGTCAACTTTTTGATATTCTATTCGGTGTGGTGGGTTATGTGTAACACTCGAGGAAGGCTGAATATTTTTGTGTGCTCAATTCAGAAAAGATGAAGATATGCAAAAAAATAATTCGAAATGGCGAAAAACCTACAATGTTCGTAATTATTTTCTCAGTTGCCAAATTAAATTTCATTTTCAGAAAAAACACGATCTATTAAAAATTTCAAAAGTCCAAGACAACTTTTTTCTTACTTGTCTACATCGAAAAGAAAATTTCACGTGGAATATCAAAATTATGCACGATTTTTCCCTTCCTTCCATACCCGATACGAACATAGAAACCGGAAGTTACCCTGAAGGGGAAGAATGAAACCACTGACGAATTCATCAAAATTTTTGACAATATTTTTTCATCTTTCGGGTTTCCTGATCACATAATATCCGACAATGACCCGCTTCATTCGAACAATATGTTGAATTATTTCACTTCACATAATATCTCATCAACAACATCGAGTTCTTATTATCCTTAAAGTAGTGGTTTGGCAGAGAAGGCAATGAACATATGTAAAAATATGTTGAGAAAATGCAATTTCGAAAATGGAAACGTCTACGTGTATTTGTTGAAGTATAAAAATACTCCATTGGTGTATCTCCTGCACAGATAATGTTCGATAGATAATTTACCTTCACTAGAATCAAATGATCAGTTTGGGACCGTTGATCTAGTCACGATTAAGAGAGTTCTTGAAAAGAGGCAACAAAAGCAATTTTCCTACTATAACAAGCAAACAAAAAACTTGACGGAAGAGATGAGGCATGATAAAATTTGGTACAAACATAAAAATCATCGGAAAAAAGGAATAATAGAAAGTAAAGCCACTAAGACAAAATCTTACCATATTAGAGATAACAGTAACAACAGCCATTCCATCTAATTACTATGAATATTATAATGATACCTCATGAGTAGATTTTTTCTTTGAATCAAATTTTTGTGATTTTCTATTGGCGATGTTGGGAAGATTTCAATTTTATAGGCTCTCCATCATTAATTTAAATATTTAGATTCATATCGATTTGTTCGACATTACATACCTCACGTTTTTAAAATAATATAATAATTCATATTCGTGTTGGAATAGGAGCCATTCTGCAAATTGTTTTAGTTTAGAATATACTATCACCTTGAATTTATATCTGGTATTATACTTTCCGCTACCGCTACCTAGCACAAATCAAAAGGCCTCTCCAAAAGTGGCGACCGCACCAGAACGTGTTGAGTTTGTAGTGTAGTGTAGTGTAGTGTGGCATGTGCCACAGAACGATTCCGCAAAAGTGGCACAACGGTTTAGTCCACTGAATGCGACCATTGCCTTCTGCGACGACAATTAGGCGATCGTTTTTCTATTTCAATCAAGTTTTGTGAAATACTATCGACATTGAATGAAAAATATAGATCATTTTATGTTTTAGTGAATTTTGTATTTTAAAGTACTGTGATGATTATTACGATCCCGAAATGGGGAAACCAAATCATAGTGAGAAATTGAGCGTGGGGTGCAACTCACTGGATTTGCATGATAAATCTTAGTAATGAACCTCAATAGTGGGAATAAATAAAGTACTGTATTCAGATTCATTTTATGGAAAGTTCAACTTTCAATCTATCTAAATTTCAAATTAACAATTCCTTATTGATTTTTTGACCTATTCTTCAAACATTCGGATAGGAAACAAGTAATATAAAATATATTTTTTTTTTCGAGAAACATTACTGAACCCAGGTGTCTAGTTTCCATGTTACAGAGTAAGTTGGCCAATTATTGTAACTCGTCATAACTTCCGCAGTGTTGTGACTACGCCTTGGAAATATAACCAACTCTAAGGCAGTTCGTTTAGTACTTTTCGCCATCTCAAAGCTTAGGAAAATTAAAAAATATATATTTTTCGAATGGAAACCATCGACATTTCTTGCATATTATCAAAAATATATATTTTTTTGAGATCTATTTCCGATTTTATTATACAAAAATTTCAAGATATTGAAATGTTCGGTGAATACATGGGCCAGCCTGTTTCTCGGTTACGAAATTAATTAGACTATTAGACCTATCAAATAAAGGTTTTTTGGACTCGCCTAGATTAGCTCTAGCTTAGGTTACCGTATGTTCATTTACCAATGAAACACCCTGTATACCGAAAATTACGAAACATCTCTTTTCCTTCAACATTATTCAAGCAGGCTCTCTGCATTTAAAGACTGAAAATATCTGTTTTCAAATACTGTTCATAGTAACAAACAGTTTCGAGAAACACATATATACGAACAGTATGATGAAATATCAAGTTCTATGGCCTCTTCAGTAAAGAAGATATGAATCAAAATCAAAAACTGCTTCGTTTTTGTTGATCGAGAAATATTTTTTCGGAATTTTCGATATATAAACTAATCGGGAAGAATATCCCGATTAGATTTTTTATCTCTTCTAATTTTGGAGATGTAGTACTTGATCATCGAAATCTGATCACCCCGTGTAAATTTCTAGCTATACCAAACATTCCCCGTTCAATTACCTTCTTTGGTTCATATGTTCTATCAGTCTTGCGAAACGACGTCTCAGAGCGAAGGTTTTCACTAAGAACTTCAATTGAATTCTCATGTGTCGACATGACTGCGGCATGCCTTTCCTTCATTGCCTCAAAAACTGCGGAGTTCCCAGCAGATGGAATGTGAGTTTCCGTCAGGTATACCGTAATAATCATAGGAATCTCAAACATGGCGGAAAATTGTTCTGGAGATGGGATTTTTGCAGCTGCGAATGCCAGTGCAATTTCGAGGCATCTATGTGATGTAATCAGTGTAAAGAACCCCCACGTTCCACAATGTAAACTGGTTAATGAAACGAGAATGAAGACAGAATGAAGGAGTTGTCTGGATGTTCCAGAATCTAGGATAATTCTGTAGATAGAATATCTGATGAAAAAACCTTGCATAAATGAACCTCTTCCAAAAGAACGGAGCAGCAATCAATTTGAATTGAAATCAACTTCAAAATTAAAGTTTCAATAAACTCGCTGTTTTATAATGAAGTTCAATCTTAAGTTGTGTTACCTATTCTAAACACTGTCTATTTTCAAATGAGGTATTCGCAAGGTCACCTACACTAGTATTGATTAATAATTTTTACTATAATGTACATTTCTGAGTTTTAGCATCTTTCAAACCATGAAAGATTCAAACAGTTACATTATATCTCATTCTTGTGCTCTTTTCCTGCGAAACTAACAAGAGTATTATCATTAATTTTTGGCCGCTTCTTTTTGTTTCCGAGTTATAAGCGAAAATTGTCAAAGTGGCGATATCGAAAAAATCTGCAAATATTAATGACATGATAACGAAGCAACTCAAGGTTATGTTTTTCTAATAAGATAATATGTAATTTTTGTGTTTTGTTTTGAAACTAAACTTTTACTATACTTAACATCCAATGGTATGTATCAATATATAAATTATGGAAAATAGTTGAAAACCTTTCTTCAATCATATTTTATATTGTTTCAACTGTTGATTAGCTTCTAATAACAAGAGCAGCCTCTCTCCTTTTTTATTCTAACAGTTGTCTCGGTTGTCATGAAACTTTTCCATGTCTACAAAATTCGAGTCAAGATATATTTTATGAACTTTTCTACTCGAAAAGGATTTTCATATGATGAAAAGATCTACATGACTTACTGATTCGATTGATACAGTTATAATAAGATGGATACATCAGAAGATTATTTTCATAAGTCTCCAGAATTAAGAACGAATCAATATCAGATAGCATAATAATAATATGGAATAACGCATACATGTTCAAACTTAACAATGTTTATGGCGGAGAAACAAAGATGAAATAATATTTGAGACTTAATAGTGGTATCAATTCGTCAGCAATAATTTCAAATACATATTCGATACATTTAGGTATCCTCGTTCATTCATATTTACGTAACTCTGTTAATGAAGTTTGTCCCCAGAAAAAAAATTTTGAGGTGACAAATCAGGTGATCCAGCCGAAAAATTTATGGAACTTATATTTACATTACACTGATACATCTTTCGTTATGAACGGGAAAAAACTTGTTGAAAAACATATTTCCTATCTCGATAGGAGGTAAATTTTCTGAACATTTTTTTGTAGCTTTGCCTGTTTAAATATCCATCGTGAATCGAATAGGCCAACACACGATTTTTTAAAGTACATACTATATATTGAACCCAAACCTATCCTGATGAGAATGAATGTCTGGCCAAAAATGTTCGTTGTGCCCATTGAATATTCCAGCGCTATCTTCCTCAAAAAACGACAGGGCTCCTTCTGAATTTTTTAAAATACCACTGGAAAAATTGTGATTGATAGGCAGGATTTCTAAAATTAGATTGGAATTTTTTTTTCTGATAATCAAAAACATTAGTTATTCCAGTTTTATCTTCTATTCAGTCGAAATTTTCAGATTTCAGGATACAGTATTGTATTAATGCAGTGTCTATTTCGTCATGTATGTTATACTTTTCTGATTTTCTCCTTATTCTATGTTGTTGCACATTGTTGTTTAGTCGTCTAAATAAGCTTATTGTGCTGGAACATCGTCATTATAAGAGCAGCTGATGTAACAATTTCGCATATTGAACGTTTTGTTTCTTCAATAATTCATTTTGAAGAATACACGTATTTAGAAACAATGATCGTGCTGATTAGAATTCAATCTTACAAATGATTGAAATTAAAATTATTTGAGTGTCAAAACTCGAATCCCTATGAGAGCAGTTCATTATTCCCTTATCTTGAAGGTATTGAGTAAGAGGCATATAAATGAAGAATATAAAAAAGGGAAAACTGTAGTAATTATGATGAGTTTTCCGGTGCTCATGAATAGTCGAAACCTCAATACGCACGTTAGACATGTAAAACATCGTATCGTTACTTCGCATTAATGAATACTACTCTTGTTAATTTTTCAGAAAAAAAAATAGGAGAATGGGCTATCATCAGATTTTATGTTCTCTGATTTGAAAGTTATTGTGCTTAAACATCAAAACACTGTATTCAGCTTATTCGAAAAAAATCGGACGGCTGAAATGTTAATAGAGATGAGAAATAGGCTGGTTTCATCTCTATCTCAATACAACACTGCATTGCTTAATATACAACGGATGCAAAGGAAATCCAAGAAGACACTTTCTGACAAGTGAATCTAATAATGTTAGACTTCCCCTGTTTCCTAATAACAAAGAGAGTAACATCTGCTTTATCTATATAACAAGAAAGGAGAATTAGTTCCCCGAAAATCAGATTCAATTCGAGACAGTGTCAGGACAATAGAATATAGACCCTTAATTAGATAGCGTCTTGATTCGAAAATTTGGAAGGCGGAGAAAATTCTACATAAACTGAACTGGATCGTAAGAATTTTATGTAAATGACTCAATTTTACTGCCGGAATTGTGAAAGTTATAGGCAGACTTTAATTAATTCTACTGTATTATATAGAATCCATTCAACTTTCTTATTGAGTTAAGATTGGTCGGTGAAGGCTGTATTTTAGGAAACCTCAACATATCAACTACAAGTTATTAGTATGAAGGTTGTGCCTGAGATTAGGAGATTTTGTTATTTGGAGGTACAGGATATCCCAAATAGCTTGATTTTGACTGTTTTAGGTACTTCTGGACTAGATAGGAAAAATTTCGAAAAGTGTCCTCCATTTTTTTTTCAATTCTGATATATTATCGATTTGGAGAACGAATAAAATTTTCTAGGAGCTATTTATTTTTTAAATAGGAAACTATGTTAAATTCTCTCTTCGTGAAAAAACACTACTTTTTCATTTTAATAAGAAAGCTTTTTTTTTCATTTCGAGTCACTGAAAATAATTTGAGATAAACAAATTTAAAATAATGTCTTATTCCCAGGTATAAATTTTTTTCAGATGTTTTCAGAAATGAAGAAGTTATGGCAAATCTTCGAAAAAAAAAAAATATCGAAATTATATTTTCAAAACACATGAAGATATTATGGAACAATTTTTACTAGTTTTACTACTGTTGTTCACACTAAAATCGATCCCAGGACTCCTCACTACTGAACTTTTTTACCATCTAGTCTAGAAGTACCAGAAACAGCCAACATCGAGCAATTTTGTATTGTAAAAATTTTCTCTTGGTTTCAAATGTAGTGAGTAAAGTTGAATGGAAATTATTTTTATTATATTAAGGGGACATAAACACAATGAATTTTTTCTGAGGGAAGTATCAAATTTTTTTCCTAATTTTGAGATCGAAGGGCCTTTTGACGTAAGTGTGTCATGATAGAGTGAATGTTAGAACAATCGTTAAAAAATCATTAATAACTTATGGGTTATACAGATGTTCAATTTCAACCTGATTTTCTAAATTATTATAGATTTGAAATCGACGAAATGTAGAATCTTCAGATGATCAATTTATCAAAACATTTAAGAGAATGATATTCGGCGAATTTGTCTCTTCAAATTCACTCACCAGGCTATCCATTCCAAAATCTGAGCAACTCACCTGAAAATGAAAAAAAATTCATATATTTGACAGTTAAGAATACGACAGTAAAATTCATAAAAAAAAATCCGCAATACCAAAGAAAATCATCCATAATACTGAGTACATTTTCAAATTTTTTTTTGGCTTTACGCAGAATAATTTCGTATTTAATCAGTTCGAGTGACAAATATGAAATATAAGTACAAAAATTCATGAACAATATCAAGTGTTGAATTCTTCATACACCGAAGTAGATACCTTGTGAAAAGGTGATATTCATAAATGAAGAACGATCTATAGCTCTGTTAGACTCATTATCACTTCCAAACGAATGCAGCATAGTGAATGATTTTTTTTTTGTTACGTTCCTTATAGTCCGGGAAAAGTTTATACAATGTGGTATTCCAGAAAACACAGATACAAGAAGGAAAAAATCAGGATGATGGCCTTTTAATCAGGCCGAGAGAGCTCGGTTTTTTCGATAAAAAATATTTTCACACCATACAGGAATTTTATTCAAACAAAATTTAAGTGGCACAATGTGTGCGTTCTTTCGTACTGGTTTGAGGGGTTGGGAAGTGGAACGTTGGGATTCTGTTTTCATTCTCCACTTGATCATTCATTCAGTCATTTATTCTCAATCTTTTTTCTTTAGTTCCTCCCGTGCGAAGCAGGAACGGGTAGCTGGTACTGAAATAAACCAAAAGAAAACTTTTTTTCATAATAGACCTGATAGTTTTGAACTTGAAACGAAAGATACCTATATTGATTATATAAAATTCCGAGGAACTTTTCATTCTATGAAAATTCTTACGAGATATTATCCGAAAATCAAATTTTTTATGAGTTATCAACAGCCTTAATCTTCTCAACAAACCCAAACTGAAAAATTTGGTGAAAAAAAAGTGTTCCTTTGGATCTCAGGTATCCCCCGATGAAATATATGTACATTATGGCATTGAACTGAAATGCTTTCGAGAGCTTGGCCCCTGCGTTCAAGATTTCAATGACGCAAACCCTATTCACGGCACGTGGGGGCCGATAAAAAAAAGGCTCAACTTTCACCAGGTTAAAATCCCGTAACGGCAATTTTCCGATACTCACAATTCAATTACATGCAAAATAAACCCCTAATATGCAAATTGAAAAACTTCGGTCTATTGTAGTCTAATTAAACTTTTTCATAGCCGGTGTCGTGGCTCGGAGGCCGCTTCAGAATTCATTATTCAAAATGTGGTATAAATTCCAACTCATCGCCCGTTCCGTCGACGTAAAATGCGTGTTCAAATTTGTTCGATAAAGTCGACGAAACTGCGGACTTCGCGAAGTTTGATGTGATCGTTAATCAGTTAATTTTTTCAGCCGCAAAGGGCTCAACGCGAAACGGGGGTGGGTTGTTCCGTTAATGCAAGCGTGACTTATGGACGTTTCGAAAGGAGCAGTTTGTGTTAATGGCGTAATTTTTTGTAAGAGCCTAGGTATATTTCCGTTTTCTTACGACCCTGAACAGGCCAAATGGTTTTGTTATTGACTCGTATTAATTCTTTCTAGATTATTCATGACACTCGTAAGACCTTTTAAAACTGATAACATGGGATTTAGAAGTAGGATTTATTTAATTACCGTTTAGAAAAACAAATCTTCCGCAGAACTCGCCCATTTGAAGGATGTTCCGGCTCAGCAATGAGGAGATTGATATTATTCAATGTGTCAGTTTTGTCGGCCAAGAATATGTTAAAATCATGTTTGATGGATTGATCACCGTGATTTGATATATTCAGTATTCTGTTTTATATCTTTTTTTATATCTGAATGTTTACTTTCTTTTTCTCTATCTTAGTTTTGTTTTTGCTCTTCTAGTGAGTACAAGAAAATAAGAAAAATTCTGTTTCAGATTTAATTTATTACTATTAACATTGTAATTTGAGAATGCTATTTTGGGCTCTCGCCTGTTGCATTCCTGTATGTAATAATAAATGAAGAAAAAAATTAGTAAATCACTTAATGCTCTACGAGAGATTGCAATTCAATTTCGGTAGAAATATACCTACACGGTCATCGTGAAGTTTGACATAATTGATCCGAACGTACTTAAAGCGTGTTGTTATGCATAGTTCTTCAGAAGACAACTTTGATCATTCCAAAACAAACTAAGATGCATCACAATGTGAAAAGATAACTAATGAGATATCAATCATATAACGACGATGAGATAATGTAGTCAGAGGCCGCCTTATTAGGCCTTATTTTCTCTATTCCAGACGAGTTTTGTGACATTCAATAATTTGATGTGTCAAAAACTGGCACTGAATTCATTCACCACAGATTACAAACTGGCCTTCCTATGATAGTTACCAGAATTTCGGGAGAATCGTTCAAATTTTTTTTTCTCGCAATCGTTGGTAGATACGACAAAACAACAAGAGACCGAAGCAAGGAACAAAGCTTCTTTTTACATTTTTTTCAAATTAAAAGTTGGTCACTAAAAAACGTTTCTGCAGAAGAACAGGTGGCATTGTTCCAGAAAAATATCACCCTGTAGATCTTCTATCGAAATTGCCAAGTCACGTGGTGTGAGAACTCTCAAATATAATATCTATGCCAAATTTCAGTTGAATATCTTATGAAGTGTAGATAATATGAGAAAAAAACTTGAAAAAAATTTCAACATTCAACACTCTGTATCTCGAAAACGAAACATGGGGTCTGCGACCCCATGTTTATGGGAACGAATTTCCCCTTTTCGTTTGTAACGTTCAATTTAGGAAACACCTTGTATAATTAACTGAGAGTTTTTCAGACCCTCAATTCTTGGATCCCAATATATGTTTTATAATGAATGATTAACACGGAGTCGATAATCAGTAATACTGAAGTAAAAATGTTGCTTTTTTTAAATATTTTTGTATATGAATACAAAATTTTGAAGACATCGAGAAGAATATGAGCATCATATTTAAAGAAAAGTTCATAACACTTTTTTTATCATATTTAGTGTTTAAGCTGAAAAATCTGATGTATGAAGTACTGTGCAAAAGACATGTGTGATTCTCCTCAGCCCATACGTGTTCATTATGAAAATTGATAAATTGAAGTCCTTGAGAAGCAGGCTTCATCAGTGAATAGAATTTGGGAATCAAAATAAGCATTAATCAATAGTCTACTGAGGTACCACAGACAAAAACTAAACCCTTGGATGAAAACCTCGAGGCAGAAGAGTTTGCCCTCTCTAAATGTGATAAGGATATAGCAGAGGAATACCGCAAGATCTGCCAAACAACTTGATGACTTGCATTCAAAAGTACACTAATTTTTCTTGTCTGGTTCTTGGATGTTGTTCTATTTCGTTCATAACTGACTCTTCGAGTTGTGTGTGTTCTCACACTGCGTGGTCTGCCAGCATTAATTCTTTCGTGGAAAAAGATCCAGCTTCTGAAAGACGCTTATGAATTTCAGAGAACATTCGATGATTGGTATCACTCTATAGGGAAAGCGTTCCATGTTAAAGACGCCTAGCTTCTCTTGCATTTCCATTTGCCAGACCATACATGAAATGCATATCAGTCATTTCGGAATTCGTGAAATTCGGCATTTTTTGATATTGAAATGTGTAGAGGTTCTAATTTCTGATCA